>BMAW01091785.1:0-13202 GCA_019974015.1 Nephila pilipes | reverse complement strand
TAAAAAAGAGTTAACCGGTAAGATAATTTTTCTATTTAAATTATAAAATAGGATTGAGAGTTAGATTAGGATTCTAGAGAGAGTGACATTAGAAATATTCTACTGTGTTAATAAATAAAGAATTCTGTTTTGGTTTTTGCATGTCTTCAATAAGAGTTGAGTTGTTTTTGACTAATATATTAAACTGAGATATGACTTCAGAGCTGGATAAAGGCGTCGTAATATTGTGGCAATATCGTCTTCTATGTATCAGATTTAGAATAAGGAAAAATGCATCTAAAAATTTAAGAATTTAGAAATTTTTCAACAAAGATTATATAAAAATATTAAAAAGCATAAAATAAACAAATGACACTAAATAGAAATTAATTACAAAGTACCAAAACAGAATATAATTATTCTGTTTTATAATAGAAAAATTAAACTCTTATGTATTTTTTTTATTTTAAATTATTTTTAAGACTTTAATTGGATAATGAGCTTTTTCACAAGTATAGCAGAATTTATTTAAATTAGTTTGGAAAATTTAAGGCATATTAATTAAGGCAGTTCTTTCCAGAATCAAAATTAAAAAGCTATTCTTATTATTAAACTTTGCTTATAAGAAAACGTCAATTTTTTTTTCAGTTTGTAAAGTTAATAGTGAAATTCAAACTTTAATGATAAAACAGATCCTTCTCATCTCGTCCATTACATGTCTTACATTATATGTAGCATTCTCGGGTACACGATGCCAATTCATTTAACGAGCACAATAGAGAGCTAATAGATTTCAAAATGTCATGTAATTTAGAAACATTAGATACAAATTGTTTTCGAAATTCTGATTGATTCGGTTTTAGTTTTAGTGATCTGACTACTTTAATTCAGTTTCTTATCAGTTGGGTTGAATTATACCGAAAAATAATAATTTTACAAATTGTTTATAATTTAAATAATGTCATTTCAATAATTTTAAAAATTTTGACAATATTAATGAAATATCCTTTTATAAATACTATCATAGAATTATTTCTCTATGCTACTTAAACTAACATTAAAACATTTTGAATAATTTCGGATATGGTAAAATAAAACAAATAATATGTGAATTTAAACACCGAAAATTTATTGCGGTGCAGGTTCTAGAGACAATCCATATGTTGATTAGCACTCCATGTATGCGTGAATAAATTGAACCTTTCAAATAACTCACAAAATCTGTAGAATAACTTTCAACAAATAAGTATAATTTTTTTTTTAAAAAAAAAAAAAAAAAAAAAAAAAACAGAAGCTTCATTCAAAGACTTTGGATTTCACAAATTAATTTTTATTACCTTTACACGTGGTTCAGGATATTGGAGAATATTAAGACACATGAACTGGTTTAAATATGTTTGTTCTGATTTTGTAATTAAATCTGTAATAAATATATCAATATCATTTCCCTATCGATTGAAGATGAAAAAAGATATTACCAAACTATTTTCTTGTATTAATTTGCATTTACTATATTTTACTGTGAAAATTCATAAGCAAGAGTTATTTTCCACTTTTATAATTCCTCATTCTTTATTTTTCGCATTTTCGGATATGTTGGTAGGATTTGTTTTTGAAACTAATTCATGTGAAACGTTTTTAAGAAAAAAGATGCAAAATTTATAATTTAGAGTTGAAAAAAACTAAAGTACAAAGGGTTATTCTATTGGAAAATGGAGATATAGAACGTTTGTAGGTTTTGTTTCTAAGCAAAGAAAAATGTATTTGTGTGTATCCAAGCATAAACAAAATAACTTATTTTGAAATTATGCTTCAAATATGTAATTGTATTACACACACACACACACACACACACACACATATATATATATATATATATATACTTTTAAGGGAAAATGTATGAAATATCCTTTGATGTGTTTGTATCTGTAGTATTCGATAAATAAAAGTAAGCATTTTTAAATATATAAGATTTTCAATATTTTAAAACTTTACAAGAGCATTTCATTTAACGAAAAAAATATTTTTGTGCGTGTAAAACCGATATTTAATTTATAATATTTAATTATTAATAAAAAATATTTAATTTATAATAGACATATTCGCTTATGAATTAGATAATAGTAGGTATTTCTTATAATATTAGATTTTACAATTGATTCAGAATTTCATTTTGTACTATACTCATTTTCAAATTATTCGTTTATTTGTATTCGTTATAATAAATATTTTGTGTTTAGTCTATTGGAAGATTAAAAATTTAAATCTTGATCTTTGTTTGAGTTGGAGTGGTTATTTAGAAATTACTTGATATTTTACGTTTCTTTAATTTTCTAAATTGGTTGGTTTAAATAGTTAGATGATAGTTTATATTTAAGTAAGCTTTAGATCTACAATTATAATTTTTTACAGTTAATTATTAAGGATGGTTCGCGGATTATTTCAAAAAAAAACATTGATTATTTTGGTAGAGATAACAAATATTACTAGATGAATAAGGTAATATATTCGTAAGAGGCAATTTGGGTCAGGTTTTTGATAAAGGTAGTGATGGAAATAATTTCAACTGTGATTTGAATGATAAGTTTGGGAAAGGACTATTTATCTCTCAGGATGTGTTATAGTAACATTCTTTTATGAATTATAAAATAAGGATATTCAGGAATAGCAAAAATGAGATTAAATACCACTATCATATTATTGGTTGATATAGTACCTTTAGTATTAAAAAATATACTGGACAAAAAAAAAATGATTTAAAATTTTAAATTTAAAAAAAATTAAATTATAATTATAATTAATGAAATAATGTTGGATACTTGAACTGAAAAATAATAAATAATGAACAAATTAATAATAATTCCAGATATAGTTTTTGCAAAATTTATATATAACTACTTTAATATATTTAAATTAAAAGTTTTACTTATTTTAAATCTTTCATAATATGGTTAAAAAATTGCTGGTAAAATTACAACAATACTAATATATGTTCCAATAAACATTGACATGATAATAAGAACCTCTTGAATAAATAAAATACAATAACATTGAAATTAGGCACTTCAATATTTATATATTTGAAGGAGTAGAGTTAACTATTATTAACTTAGCGCTTATAAGTAAAAAATATTCTGGTATAACAATTATTATATTATGATTTTTATACTATATACCCATTTAGTGTGAGTGTTTTGCAAATTAATAAAAATATACTTGAATTTATTAAGCAAACAGTGAATAAATTATAATCTTTGTAATTCATGCTTAAATTATGTCCGAAATGCCTAAACGATTTAATAATAAAAACGCAGAAGATGAAATATCAAGAAAAAAAAGTATAGAAGTGGATATTACCAAAGAAAAATATTTGCCTTTTAAATAATGATTTTGAGAAAAACTTCTATTTTAAAAACTTTAAATATTTTCTTTTTGGTATGAATAAAAGAGAAAACAAAATTTAAATAGATCTTGTTTTTTACGTCAATATACAGTAGATAGTATTTGTCTACATGTTGTAAAGAATATATTTAATTTTTTATAACTATAAATTGGTGATTTTGAAAGTAATAAGCAATTATGACAAACTTAAAGAAATTGTGCTAAAGTAATTTCAATCCACTCCACAAGAGGTAATAAATAACTTTCGTAGGACACAAAAACTTCCAAACGAAAGCTACGTTCAGTTTGCGTCGAGATTAAGCGCAGCATTTGATTATTATTGCCAATTAAGAAAAGTAAGTGATTTCAAGGGAGTGTGTGAATTAATGGTTTCCGACAAAATATTTAGCTCATTAGATCGTGAACTTCAAATACACGTTGGTGTAAAGCAGGGCGAATCCTGGTTTGTACCGCGAGAGTTATCGAGATGCTGTGATATTTATTTATCATCAAAAAATAAGTGTAAAACCGAAACTAGCGTGATTTCACACCCTCAGTTAAGAAACAATCCACCAAAATATCGAAATGAATACAGTCCACAAAAGATTTCTAAATCGTGTATGTCCGAAGTTAAAACTTCGAAATGTATTATTTGGAAATCGAACGCGAATCATAATCTAAATTTTTGTCCCATTTTTAAAAAAATGTATGTCAATGAAAGAACTGAGATCGTGAAAAGTAATCAATTATGTTTCAACTGCCTCGATCACCAGAAGGTTAGTAACTGTTATTCTAAGTCAAACTGTTCTATTTGCAAAAAGCGACATCACACGTATTTACACATTGAGAAAAAATTTAAGGAAGGTCTAATGCATGAGGAGAAAAGCCAGAACGCAATCGCACTTACTGGGGACACGATGGGGACAACGGTAAGGTTAGACGCAATATCTGATGAATTTGTTCCTAACAGTTCAAGGTCAGGCGATCGTTCGTTGTCGGAGAATAGAGAATCGCTCGCCTTTACTTCAAGTGTTTACTAACAAATCTCAAATGGTTTTGCTGAGTACAGCAAAATTAATGATCGCGGATAACTTCGGGATGTTTCATGAAGTGCGTGCCTTGCTAGATTGCGGAAGTCAGTCATGTTTTATTTCAAAGCACTGCGCTGATAAACTTAATTTAAAGAAAGAAAAAATAAATCTAGTAGTTTCAGGTTTGAATAAGTGCTCGTCTGTTATAAACTCTGTTGTAAAAACAAGAATTCTACACGTAGTATTTAAAAAAAATTAAGGTTAAATGTAAGGAACTGTCAGTTTAACTATACATTAACTGGAAGTTAGTACATAATTTGTGAGTGTGTGATACTTGGATATCGGGAGTGTTATGTAATGAGAAATTAAAGTTTAGAATTTTAAGATATTATTTGAAATTTTGCTTTATATTTTTCCTTATAAAATGCATGTTTATATATATTTGATAAGATTACATCATTTTCCTTTATTTCTGTTTGTATTGTCTGTATTAACTGCTGGCATACGAATATTTGATTGACTTATTAGGTTAGTTCCCATAAACTCAGTTGAAACAGACCAATATTAGTTTTAAATAATAAATTTAAATGTTCGATACAAACACAACAATATAAAGCTCGGAAAACCTAGAATAGTCTCGGCTCGTACTCTTTGGTTTTAGGAAAGTTTTTTATTTCGTAATATATTTTTAAGAAATTAAGATTTTATCAATACAATTATCACGTAAAACATACGAGCAAGATAAATAAAAATCACTCTAGACCTTAATTAATCAAAATAAATATAAGCACGACCAGGAATATGAAACAATATCTGGATTTTACTACTTAGCGGAAAAGGTACCTATAAAAATTACTCGAGGAAACATTTCACTTCAATTTATGACTGGTTTCATCAGTAACAAATTTCGTCAGTAACAAATGCAGGCTCACAAGTGGATTTCTTCTTCGAACCATTGTCGAATACCACAGGTAGATCGAAATTTAATAGGATTTTACGAGTAAATAAATATAGTTTTACTGCACAAGAGCTGAATCCGGCTCTTACGCCATTTGCAGGGAGAAAATGAATCATTACATTTACCCCCTTTTAGGAAGAAACAGCGCTGATTAAGTCTGATTCATTGTAAGTCTCATTGATAAGTATGGGAAAGGACTATTCAATTAAGTCTGATTCATTGTAACAGATCTCCTTGAAAAATTAATTGCTCACTTTGTATTCAATTTATCATTTGGATCCAATTAGGGGTTTAACCTTAGGACTTAGATGAAATCTTTTGAACTCTTCACCGTCTACGGTGCTCTACCATATTTTCTACTTCATATGTTATGTAACATAACCGTCGAGGTATTCGATACGATCCAAAATAACACCTCAGGCGAACAGTTCGATATTTTGTACAGTTGTAAACACCTAAACTAAATAAAATATATTGTAGATGATTGGTCCATGTATATGATAATACTGACGTTCATCATCTGCTGAGCTTTGAGAATGTAGAGTTTTTCCAGTTGCTTAGCTTATTCAGTCCTGATTAGATTATGTACGTAATTGTCATGTGTTTCTGTAATGTTAGGGAGAATCACGGAAATAAGAGTCTGGATATCTCTTTCATGAGTAAGAAAGAATAGAATGAGTCCCATTGTATCTTGTTTTGCTGTATTATAAACGAAGGTCAAAGGGTAGAATATTGTCCCAGTTCCCTTATTTCATATCTTTGTACATTGATGGCTTTGTACCTAACGTCCAGTCAAATATTTTCTATCAAACCATTGATCTGTGGATCCTAGGCAGTCGTCAGAATATGCGGGGTCTGGCACGACAAATTAATAACTTACACAATGTTTAATAAGAACAAACGTCCTCTACCACTTATCATTTTTCTGGATGCACCATGTTTCTATATAATTTCTTCATCAATGAAGTTAGCCACTTCGATGGCCTTAGGAGTTGACAATACCTTTGTAACTGTGAATCTCGTCAGATAAAATATACAAACAATGACCCATTTCGTAGAACAATTCCTGTGAGTGTGTAAAAGAAAAGCTTAGTGGAACAATGGCCAGATGTGGTTATGCTGTGCCAAATAAGATATAACTGGAGTATAGTCGTTTGAAAAAATACTAGACAAAAGATAAAAAGTTTGATAAGCAGGGTTGAAATTAGAGCTGGATACATCGGGTATCCTGAAAGGGGGACGTCGCTCTTGTATACCAAAGTCAGTGTAGAGTTACGCTCTGTAACTGAATAGTTCACAATAGTAAAATAAGACTGACATCTTCCTGATGTGGAATCTCGACAGTTTGATTAAATGTGTACTGAATAAAACCAGATGTGACACTTAACAATACATTTATTACACACCAAACACAACATCGCTATATTCACGATGGTTGCACCAATTTGTTTTTTCTTCAATTTCTTCTCGTCTAAACCATAGTTAAATCTTGTTTGAAGAAGCGTAGCCATATTTGGCTCTTACGCCAATAAACTTTACTTTCTTGATTGAACCTTCTTTTCGATCAATCTTTTTTCATTGTTATAACGTCTAGATCACAGATCTACCGTGTTTGGCGCAGTATGGCCGCATCTGACTCTCTCTCTCTCTCTCTCTCTCTCTCTTGCGCCATTAAAACTTTACTATCATCATCATCACGACGGTTGAAAGATGTAAGAAGGAAATTGGAATGTCAACATCTGATGTCAGTCCCCGCTGCTCTAGTTGGTAGGTAAAGTGCTGCTATTCGCAACACACAGTAAACCTCATGGAAGAGAAAGAGATTCCTGGAATACCTCGGGTGAGTAGTGCCCGCACTTACCTAAATAATGGAAGCCCTTGAGGTCCCCTGATAAAGTTTCCAGTTGCCCAGCTTTACCCCTAGACACTGCGTACTCATTTTATTTGCTTTCTACTATATGCGTGAGCTACAGTGGAACTATTGTTTCGCACTCTGTCAACACACGTGTAAGTTCAATTCCAATGTTTGCGTCAAGTGGCTTTATCTGGCGAAGTTGACCTGCTGGTTGTTGAGCAGGAAATTTTCTTCTTTATCACTCACTGCAGAGCAATGTCGGAGAATGCTGCTTTCAATTTCCGGGGAATTGTATTTTCTTCTTATTCGGTCACATGCCTAAACAAAACTGGTCGAAGCTGTTTTGCAAAAGAGTAATGCCTGTTCCATAAGACCATAGTTTCTTTTGTACAGTACACAGTTTTATTCTATAGATTTAATATTCTTTATCTTTCTTAAGGATTTTAATTATAGATTTCATTTGCTTACATTTCAAGGGCTCAATTATGTAGTATGTAATGGACATTAGAAAAGGAACTTCACTAATATTTTCGCATTCTGCTCTGGAGAGTGATTTTCGTGATAGAGTATCGGAGTTTTTGCGGTCGTTCTAATAGGCGATGGTTATGCCGTAATCTTGCGACCTAAGGGTCCTTCTGGTAAGTCCTCATGGTGGATCCTTACATAAGTGTATCAACACAATGATGGTCTGTGACCACTTCAAGGAGTTTCCAAATATATGTCGAAATTTAATGATTGTCAAGATTGCAGCAAAGTACTCATTTTCTATTGTTGAGTAAATCCTTTTGGCTTCTGTAAAGAACTTGGATGCATATTCTGTTGCGTCTTTTTTTGCTATCCTGGACTTATGCCAAATCCACTAGCGATTGAATGTTCCTTTATTTCCGCGTTTGAAAAATAATGTCCTAAAACAGGATATCCACTGAATCATTTCTTCAGAGTTGAAAAAGATTATTTCTGTGAACTGTTCTATGAAAATTTTGATTTTTTCTTCAAAAAGGCATTCAGGGTTTCATGATATTAGCGAAGCTTTTGGAAAAAAATCATCTATATTAAGAGCATAAACCTAAAAATCTACAGATATATGAAATATTTTCTGGAATCTTGTTACAGGAGCTAACTTTTCGGAAACTGAACTGATTCCATCAACTATATGACTTATTGTACTGATGTTCATCAACTATATGTCACAATATCGTCAGTTTCTTTCTTCAAAATGGGCATTTGTTTGAATTTAACGATTGACATTGGATATGAATGACATTGGCCTCTTAGATACATTTCAAGTAATTCTTCATGTATTCATTTCCTCAAGCGTAATTGGTGTTCTTGAAAATCCGGTGCATATGCAATGATTTCATCTATATAGCAAAGACTAATAATCCACTTCACTCTTTAAGCAAATGTGCCCGTTTAAGCGTAGATGGATCATTAAATAACCCAAATTGAATGACTTTATATTCATAAAAACTATCTGGAGTCTCAAATGTGGCCTTTCCTTTGTTTTCCAATCAACTTCTCTGACCCTGAGGCACACTAGTGATCTTTTTTCTTTCCTATGGGGTTTACTGTCTTTGGTATACACGCGTGACGTGCCCTCGGGATACCCTAACGATTCTTCTCTATTTTCGACCCTCCTTCTTGTCAACCAATTTTTGTCTTTTCTTCAATTTCTTCACGTCTATACCACAGTGAAATTTTGTTTGGCGCAGCATAGCCATATCTGGTGCTTGCGCCAAGAAATTTTCTCTCACCACCAACTTCTCTGTCAATAGTTTAACTTGAATTCAATTAACTTGAATTCATTGAATAAATTCTTACACCAGGTATGTAGTCCATAACATCATCAATGAATAGCAGTGAATAAACGTCTCTTTTTACAAATTTTGTTCAATTTCCTATAATCGATGCAGAAGTACCGTCCTACATTTTTATTTCTCATGAACATAACAGGAGATATCCACGAACTCTGATAGTTGTATAACATCTTTTTATCGCACGTCTCCCACTGGCTGAGATACGGTAAGGTCTTTAATCGATTGGACCACTAACGTCTGTGTCGAACTCATGTTTCACTGTTTTGAGACCAAATATCCCGTTGAAGTCCAATGCATTGCTAAATTCTTCAAGCAAATTCAATAGCTTGCTTTTCTGAGTAGTACTTCTGGGGAGTCTTGGATAATGTTTAAGGTTCTAATCATTTCACGAGTAAATGAAAATCTTTCATTATCGTTGATAAGCTGGCTATTTTTATTCTCCTTTGCGTAATTTAAGTTTGTAGTGATCAATCTGTTATCCACATTTTACAGCTGTCATTTGTAATGTCAATAATTGTGACTAGTAAACATAGCTCTTTTTCGTACACTACCACTTTGTCTATTATCATAGACCAAGAGCATGCATTTGCTTCACTGAATAGGCTTCCATTATGTAATCTCTAAAGGCAAACATAGAGCAATCCGATATACTCCACTCTGTGTTCTCTGGAAAGAATTCGGCTAGTCGTAGTTCTCCAAGTTGGGCTAGTGAAGAGCGGGACAACTTAGAATCTGTCCTTACTTGCAAATCTATGCAGTGGTCTAGTAATTTCAGCAGTATACAGTATAATTTCAGTAGTATTTCCCGAACTAATTTTAACATCGATAGCCAATAGCTCACGACCATAACTTTTCGACTTCATCCAGGTAACTATCATAGGTTCTGTATTTGAGTTTTGCATTCATTACAAATTGAAATGCAATAAGTTCCAAAATACGTCCGTTGTATACTTTGTAGTTTGCTAAAAAAATGAATTCAGACCTCTTTCGAGGGTATTGTTTCCGTATTCATTAATACGACACGGGAATTAGGTTCTTGATATAAAAAACAGAATAAAATAGCGCTTGATCTTAACTTGGTGATTGGGTTTCAGATAACTCTTTTGTATGCGATTTCTAGCAACACTGCTGCACAATTTAAATCAACGGAATCAAGATTAGTCAACCTAGATAGGATTTATTTGTCGAATGCTCAGAAAACTTAAGCAAACAATGAAACAGAAAATTTAAATTGAATTTTTGTTTCTTATGTTATTAACCTTTAGTTTGAAAATGTAATCTGCTCATCTGCTTATTACATGTTAAGAATCGGGTGCATAATTTTATAACTTCATTTTATTCCCAATATTTCGACGCGGTGAAGAGTTTCAATGATCTGATATTACATCCTTGAAATCTTTAAAGAATTTGGATAATTTTTATTTCAGTATGTCGGATTCATTGGTGGTTTATTAACATCACAATTAAAATTAACTCGAGGGCCATTGCCTATGGACTTTGTAATTTGCAAGCGTGGTCCTGTGACGTGGACGACACCTGTCTCTCCAAATTCCACACCTCGTCTTCGGAATGAATTTAAGCCTCAACAAGTATTATAAGCATCGTCTCCACGATATGGAGGGTTCTTTACTGACATCAGATCTCGAACCCACGATTCAAAGAAAACGATTTCACAAGTTCGTGTTGATGACCACTGGGCAACTAAGCCACTTATTTAAGGGAAAGCGAGATATCTATAGTTATATTAATATGATATATTTACGTGATTGCAAAGCAGGTATATAAAGTTAGATATTTGTACTTTTTTATCGGATTCCTTCGATTACCAAAATCTCTAAGTTTATGGATTAAGGATTTAATATTTAATTTTGCCTCTAATAAAATAATTTTTAGTGCTTCTAAACACTTTGTTCAAAAATATTCGTGATAGCAAATAATTCAATTTTCATGCTTTAGGAAAATGGATTATTCAGAAACCAGAGCCGTGGAACCTCTCGATCTTTCCATAAAGAAGAAATCTTCTAAGATGAGTCGGATGTCTTCGATACCAAACGATGTGGGAAGGAGTGCAGAGAAGGCAAATGAAAATCATTGTGCAGAAGAAGAAAGAATCCAAATATCAAATTATAAAGAAGAATTCTCAAAAGAAAAAATGAAACCAGTGTACTCGACCATTCACTGTCCTGTACCGTCCGCAGGCAGCGGTATTACTCGAGAACACAAGAGTCATCGCTTTAAGAATGACGACGGGAGAGAATTTAAGAAATCAGAGACCCATAACTTGGTTGGAAACGAAAAATTACAGAAAGAAACGTATACCTTTAAAACCTCAGACTACGATGATTCATTCACAGGTAAGAATCTTCATAGAAAGGAAAAAGTGACAGGTGGGGAAAAGCTCTACTTACATTGCGAAATATGCGAAAAACTTTTTAAATCCTTCTACAAATTCAACCGGCATAAAACAGTACACGCAGTAGAACGTCCTTTTCCTTGTGCATTATGTGAGAAAGCATTTAAACGATCAGATGCTCTAACGAAGCATGTAAGAACACATAATAGGGCCTATCCGTGTGATCAATGTCCGAAGTCATTTAACACTTCCAGCGCTCTCATTCATCACAAAGGAATGCACTTACAAAACAGAGTATGGTACCGTTGTCCTGAGTGCAAAAATTCATATACTAGTAAGAGTGCTATGAATAGACATCGTAAGTATTATTGTAAGAAATCTAATACAAAAATGTCGCTATAAAGAAGTTTATAAATTGTCTTCAATTTTTTGAGAAGATGGTACTAAATTATAAAATTTTTGTTTTTAAATTTGTTACATTACAATATTCTCATAATATTAACATTTACAATATTAGAGTATTTAATAATTTACATAATTTTTTATAAAAATATTAATCTTCGAATCATATGTAATTAAGATATTTTTAATAATTCATTATATTGAATATTTCTATCAATAAAGCATGTCATGTTTACGTCAGCAGGTTTTTAATTATAAATGGCTTAAAAAACATTCTATAATTGCTTTACCTTCAACGTTAATAAGAGGGAGTTATTATTTTTAAAAAGTGATGCGCATATTGAGACGCACGCATTTCGTGTGACAAATATCAAAGGCCTTTATATAGGTATTATTTGTATTGTTATATAGATGAATTCGTATATGTCACTATAGTAATTATTTTTCTCTAATTGTTATGTTTTCATCTTTCTAATAAATGTTTTATATACCGAATCGAATTTTGAGTTATTTTCAAATGGAAACCTCATAAAATGGTTAAAATTGGAAACAAAAAAATATTTAATTACTTCATTAAAGCATTCGTATTTTAAAGATTTAAATGAGTCTTTTTAAATCCTGTAATTTTAAATATATTTTTATTTTAAAATCTACTTTTTATTGTTATGTAAATACTAAATATATGAAGTTTAATGCAATATAAAATCTTTACATTTCTTCACTGACTATATCATTAAGAAAACAATTTCTCTAAATATGAGATTGTATAACTTAAAATTAGTATAAAAAGTCTATATTTTTTCTAAAAAAAGTTATTTTAATTTTGTTAAGTTTCTTTCTCCGATTTTAAGCCCTTTAGAATTTTTCTGTATTAAGTTTCAATTTTCCTAAAATATATATTTTTAATGATATTAGAAATATGCTTTTAAATTAAAATTAAAGATTAATGCTATAATAATTCAAGCAAGCTAGTGAAAATTAAATGTTGGAAGTAAATTTTTGATTAGCATTCAAGTTGTTTTCTTATATCTATCGTATAGCGTAAATTTTATGATATAATTGTGCGATGTTATATATAAATGCCTTTTTATTATAATGTTGCAAACATTTAAATCAAATAGTTTTACAAAATATCTTTGTTGCTAAAAGGTCCATCATTTTTTATATCCATCGACTGATAAACGCGGTAGTTTCATCGTAAACTTGTGCAATTAGAGGCTGGAAGATTGTTTTTTCAAATAGCAAAATAATTCTCAAAATATTTGATGTGCTATCGAAAAGTAAATTTATCGAATTCTAAAAGTTCTTCGTTTCTACAGGTGGAAGAACTGACTCTGGTTCATCGAAAGTGATCTGTTGTTTCCTCAAAGATACGGAGTTTCTCCTGACCCGTGTAGTGACCGGGAATGACAGAATAGTCTCACTG
>BMAW01091779.1:97421-160365 GCA_019974015.1 Nephila pilipes | reverse complement strand
TGTGTGTGTGTGTGTGTGTGTGTGTGTGTGTGTGTGTGTGTAAACTGCCTATCCATTTATAAAATGAAAGGAAAAACATACAATTTTCATACATACATTTAATAATAATTATTCTACAATATAATTTCCATCGTTACTTATGGACTCTTGTCAGCATGATGAGGATATTTAAGTAACATTTTAGAAAATTCCTTGACTTAAGAGCCAAAAACTCAATAGTGCTACGTTGAACTCTGCTTCAGTTTTAAATATATTTTCTTTCAAAAAAATTTCCCTGGAGAGAACAAATGATAATCCGAGGGTGCTAGATAAGGGGAATATGGTGGATGCGACATATAATTTTGAAGCCTAACTCTGCGATTTTCTAACAAGTTACCAAAGTAATATGTGGTGAGGCATTACCATAATACAGAATAATATGCTTCCTATTGAACGTCACTGGTGTCTCTTCTTTGAAAGCTTCCTGACCATCCATTTGCCGAAAGTATTACTTCGAATTTAACTTTCCATTCAATTTCAAAAATGTCATGAATTGATCTTTAGATGTCTCATCATGTACACAGCATTCTATTATTTAGGCTTAAGCTCGCCTCAGAGGTTTAGAGGACCAGGTTTTCAGGGCTTTATATTGTTTTCATTGGCGATTCACTTTTCAGCATAAATTATCATCCGGTCCTAGAAGAGTTTGTTCCTATTCAGAGCAATCACACACAAATATGTGCATTTGAGGTCTCGACTAAGAATGTTTTCCCCACTTAACTCATACAACACTAACCTTAGAAACAATGGTTTTACAACAATTATTAAATGATAAAAAAAATATATATTAGTTTCTTTCACTTCACAAACGGGCAGAACTTTACGGTAGACTCAATACATACATATATTGTATTTCCATTATTCATAAGTTCATATTGTTTATTAACTTCAAAAATTGTAAAACAGTTACTATTTATTCTCATGCAGTCACTTCATTATTCTTAAGAGACAAATTTCTAATTTCCCTGTGGAAGGGGAATGAATACATTGCATTTGAATTTAAATCATGACTATTTGTTTCTTAACTGCTCTTTTGCACTTTTAAAAAATTTACCTAAGCGAAACAATTTCATTTCTCATTTATATCGTCTGTGAGATTGCTTTACTTAGAAAGATGTCAAAAAAGATGAAGAGTTGCTCCTTTCAGAAAGTTATTCAAAACTAAGTTATTTGAAAGTCAAACTTTATTATCAATACTAAAAAAGAATATTGTTATTCTGTAGATTCAATCTTTGAAAGTTATTCTGCAAGAATATATATTCAGAAGAGGGGAAAAACATATTTTTGATTTGTTATTCTAGTAGAAAACATTTATATGTGACTTTAAAAAGAAAAATATTTCCCTTTTTTTAATGCTTCCTTTTGATGTTTTTCTTAATGTCACAAGCACTTTATTCGTATTATACACATTAGAACTGAAAATAGAAATAATGAGATATTTCAAACTTAAAGTACACAAAAAAGCATCTCAAAAGCTGAGAAAAAAATTAATATGTTTATAAGTCTAGACATGTTCTTTTATTTAAAGAAAAATATTTAGTTGATTGAAATTTATTTGACTTGGCAAAACTTTTGTTGAAAAGAAAAAACAATCTACCGATGTTTCAGTTTTATCAGAATAATTAAGAAGATACATATGTTGAAAGATTTCAAATAAGAAAAACTGATAAATACTAATTTTCTAGCCATTTTTGAAAAATTGAAAGAAAAATTTTCTAAATATATCCAGAAATATAGTTTATATAGATCACAAAAACCAATTTTTTGGCTATAGGAATTATGTTTTCTGATTGGTTACTTAAAAGTATAAAGAAATAAATTTGTAAAAGTAATTTATTAATTAAAACAAAAATATTATTAACAATTTTTTTTAATTTAATTTAATTACTTCTTGGCTAAGACTCATTAGATACTTTCAAATCAATTAATCTTATACAATTAAATATTTGCTTTAAGTCTAATTTACTCTTTATAAGATAGCTTACTCTCAAAAACCTAATAGATTTAATCATAATTTTCAACTTTTACCACCCTTTTTAAGTCTCAAAAATTTAGATTCTAATTTATTTTTGGGAATATTCGTTTTTGTTTCACTGAAAAAATTTAAGTATATATTCGTAAAACATTTTGCAATTTAATACAGCAAGATTTTTTACATTTTGCAATTTTATGCATCACAAAAAGAACGTCATTGATAAACCAAGTCACGCTTAACAGTTTGTTACAATAACTTTATTTACATTTATAACTCATCTTCTAGGATATTTTGAAATGGTACAAAAATTCAAAGTAAAGAGTTTTTGAATAAGTTAAGAAAGTTTACGATATGCCTTTAACTCCTTTTCATATTTAATTTCTGACATATTTTTATTTTCTATTCCATAGATTTTGTTAATAACTATTTTTTATAAAGTAATTTGCTTAGTGGGCTGGTTTGTCCACGGACAGATACATCATTTTAAATTATTTTAATTCAATTTTAACTATTTATATATATATATATATATATATATATATATATATATATATATTGTTTAGTACACAAAAAACCTTACTTAGTACTTATGTACTTATACTTTAACGATATAGCATTTATTTTTATTTATTTAATTAATTAATGCATCATTTTAGAAGACTTTCTGAAATATCCTAATGTCAATAATTAACACATTTTACAAAGAATGCTTATGGCTTCAGTTTAATTAATCTTAACCGTAACTTAGTTTAATGGTTTTCTTAAATTTATTTCGCTTCCAGTGTTGACAATAGAAACTGTCGAAAACTTTTCCCTGAGGAATGAATATTTCATTTTAGAACAACCCCTTTTTCGAGCCCCCTGTCAACCGGAGAAGAAATTTAGATCTCACTTGTTGTCTAAAAGTAAGTGGAACTTGAGATTCTGTCAAGCCGTAAACACCACTTCCGGTGATGAACGACCCTCTGCCAGATTCCCGATCGACATTTTTCGCCGCGAGCTCATTTAAAGTCTTAAGTTCGATTTGCGACCACCATAACTTGAACTGGAGGAAGCGGTTCCATGGTAATTTTGGCTTTTGAGGTGTAAATTACTTTAAATTAGTATAACAGCCCTCGGAAAACTTGTGACAGAAGGCTGTATTTGTCATTACGGCCTCATAATCTTTAAAATTATTTCCTTCCGAACGGTATCGGAATATTTTAGAAATATTGCAGTGGTTGCAGTTAGAGGGTGACAGATTGGATTTAAAAGCCCTTAAAGACTCTTACAAAATGAATAATGGTGTGTTTACTTCATTGTTTACAGTCTGGTGATTGTACGTATTAAATTTCTTACCACAAAATTTCTTGAAATATTTCTTTCCTTCACATTGATAGATTGGTGTCTATATTCTTCGTTTATGAGAGAAAAATGGTTTCAAACTATCCTGTGACACAAAATTGCAATTGATGTAACTTGTGCTTAGGCTTTAGTGTAACAAATTTAGATAAATTTTTAGATAATATCATAAAGGAATTAATACATTTTCTTATACTATTAGTAGTTTTTCGATCAAACGCATTTGTCTTTCATGAAAAAATTATAATTTTTAATATAAGTATTTCTGCTGACGTATTTTCGTAGATTATTTAATAAGAATATAAGAAAGTGTATGAATATAGATAATCTCTCAAAAATTTAAACTTCTATAAAAAATATAGCGCAATTTAATTTAAAATTAGGATAATCTTAGAATATTTATGCTTATCTAAGAAAAGATAGTGTAAAATGCCCAAACTTTTCTGTTTTAATCATTTCTTAAAATATATATTAATTTCATTATTAGCTGTATTTATTTTATTCATGGATTTTTAAATCGAATTAATATTTTATGAAGTTAGAAATTGCATTTTGAAAACTGAATCTTTCAAGAGAGTAAATTAAGTGAAAATAAATGTATTTTATTTTAAAATAAGCCTTAGAATTTTTTCCCCTTAACACAATTTTTTTAAAATAAAAGTAAGATATTGATCTGAGGACAATTTTACAACTATGACAAAATGTATAGTTAAATATATACTTATGATAATATAATTTTATGAAGTTAATCAAATAAGAAATAGAAGAGAATAACTTGAAGAATATTTCTGCTGTAAAAACTAATTACATTAGTAACTGTATAAAAGTGGAAAACTCTAATAGGATATAGATTTATCTGTGAAACTCTTCTTAAACTTTTTAAGTGTATGTGTGTACGTGTGTATACATGCGTGTGTGCGTACATGTGTGTGTGCATACGTCTGTGTGCATGTGTGTATTATCAATTTATTTTTATTTATTTCCTGATTCTTATCTTTTGTAAAGTATTATTTTTTTGTCGAGGTATTCATTATAAAAGACTAATTCTGTCGCTGTTAAATTTTTACGTTACTTATTTAAATTAAAAACAATTTATTGAAATGCAAGCTACATTATTTTTTGATTTTCAGACCTACTTTTATGAATAATAAATTTTCAATAATTTCTTTGAACTTGAAATTTATATTTTTCTTTTCCAAGGAAGTAACACTATATAAATATATGTTTTAAGCATCATTATTATTTAAGATTATAATTTTTTTTTTAAACTTTTGTACTTTTTACCAGGAGAGGGAAATATTAGGCAGCGAGATATAGAATTGAATGTTAGCTAAAACAAATAAAATACGTTGGTTGGTTTGTATGTTATTTGTTTATTTTTATTTTCTCATTGTTATGCCTTTAGTAAATATTTTGTTGTTTCCTATAAATAAACAATACTTTTACTTTAAATGCATGCGAATTTGTTTTTCCCACTAATACATGTCTCAAACGAATTTCAGGAATTTTAATAATTGTGACATAATTTTAACCAGTTTCTCTGCGCAAATTTTAGATCGAGATTCCAAATTCTAGATTCTTAGCCTAATTTTCGTAGGATAAGCTTAATTTAGTATGTAGTGAGTTTTGGTGTAGAATTCAACTCTCATTTTTTGCTCTCTTTTCCAATGCCTTTTGGCCCCCCCCCCCCCAACTGACCATGGAATTTTAAAACTTTATTAGAATTGATGGCCCTTTCAGTTTCATGTGTGAATGGGCACTCAGCAAATCGGATTTAAACCCCTCTCGCATTTCGTCTTTATTCTTCCTCTGTTATCGTCCGTCCGTTATATCTGAGTCATGAAACCGAGAAATAAGATTGCTTTTGTCCCCTTCTACCCCTTCGATTTTATTCTGTCATTGCACGTGCCACATAACAAATCAAAATTTAGAGAAAAAAGGATGATATAAATGTGAATATATAGCGGAAAAGTATTAATCAAACACAAATATTTAAAACAATAAGATAAATACATAAAAGTAAATTTCGAAGAGAAATTAAAGTAAAACTTATGCAATTAGTTTTCAAGTTAGCAGTTGCCGAAACACCTTATATATTCTCACTCATATCTTCGAATATAATTTTTTCAAGATTTAGTGCTTTTTAAAATTTATAATATTGCTCTGAAATAGATGATTCAGCTGTACTTTAAGACGATTCGGTCGGATTAATTAGCTATTTGCTTTTATTAACATTTATAACGTAGGTTCTATCATATTTCCCCCTTTATCTTACACTTTAGGGACTTTTAAGGGATGGTGTTTGACCTAAAAATCCCTAACAATAAATGAAACGTGACTTTTGTCAATAAAAGTATATTTATTGAAGTTGTGGCACATAGGTTTGAAGAATTGGATTTATAAGCAACGAAGAATTTAATATTAAAATTAATTGGTGGATAATAGAGATAGCGTACATTAATTATCAATATGAGACATCTTTATTTTGTCTGAATTGAGTAAAGAGCTTAAGAAATAAACATAGAAAGGATTTACAAAGGATCAATGAATCAGACCCTCATTTCCACGTTTACTCGAACCCGATTGGTTCCTATAAGATAAGTTACAAATTATTAAAATAAAAATTAGATTTTGATGCGTATAGAGTATATCCACAGAAGCAGTAAGTTAGGGGTTGACTGTTGATTATTCATAAATCTTAATAAAATAACTTGGCTATCATTACGTTGTGACTATCTACTTACTGGATTATTAATTCATGATTCTTTTAATTGAGAATTGTACTGGAAAGGAGAGGGGATAATATCAGAGCGTAACACTTTGCACTTGAGTAATATGAGGCTCTATTGACAAAGGACCTTGACATTTTGAGCCATGATCAGGTGATGAAGAGACATCCTTGAATTATCTCCTGTGCTTACTGCCCACCTGTAGAGGGCATATTTTTTTTTTTTTTTTTTTGTAAAGAGGTGAGTATAAGATGTCACACAATCCCCTCAGGGCAGAGCAGATCAGACGAATCTCCGAGAGGAGAGGACGTAAGCGAGTTGACACTCGAGAAAGTTGTGAATCGCGGAATGGTTGAGTGCTAACGGTAATATACACAAATCACCTAGGTAACGCATATAGGGACTGTAGTGAATGAATAAAGGAATATTGTTATTGTTATTAAGAAATGTGTCTAATCTCATATGAATTTTGAGGGAAAGTATTATTAACAAAGTAAGCTACTGTAAGGAATGAGAGTTTGTAAGAAACAGAGTCATATGATTCATGAGTTCTAAAGTAATAATAAGAAGTTATACTGTGAAGAGTGAAAAAGAAAAGTAGTTTAGCGAAAAGAGGAAAAATAAAGGGAATCTTAAGTAATTGTAAAGAATTAGAGAAAGAGAAAAAGTTAAATATAGTAGTTTTTTGTAGTGGGATGATTTTTTTTAATACTAGTTGGTGTCTAACTCTCTTAATTTCTACATCAACCACTTGAGAATTTTAAGCTCAGTTCCATTTAACTTGCAACAACCCTCTTTTTTCTGTGCCATGGGTTTTTATAAGAACTAGGAATTCAAATCTGTGATTCGGCTTTAACATTTCTAGATTCGAAGCTCGTTAGTATCTTTGCCTCATACAGAAGAATTTGTTATTTTGAAGTTTTTCATTATATTCATGTATTGTGAATGCCAATTGGAAGGATTGCTTTAACCCTTTGGTTATGTTGCTCAACACTGTTGCTGTGTTTGTTGCACTGTCTGATGTCTCAAGCTCAATTGAGTTTTAAAAAAAATTTGATAACTTACCTAAGATTTATATCACTACTAATCTCAATTTTTACCACGATCTAACGGTCCTGTTTTATGTTCTGCCACGATAATCAGAAATTTTCTCACCCTATTCAGAAAAAAATATAACTAGAAGTTTCATTCTCATCCCGTTCCCATAACTGATATTTACTTGTAGGATTGAAATACTTAAAGGTGTTGTTATAATCATAGAAAACTTTAAATTCTTTTCAAACATGTATACTGACATGACAGATAATAAAATAGTAAGATTCGAGAAGAAGTCATTCCTTTTAATATACAAACAAAAGTCTGCAAATGATCAATAATATTAATATTTCATATCACTTAAAAGAGAACTTAATTCGTACGAACCATTTATTATATTGCTTCTCCCACTATAGTTATAAGCATATCAGGTAATCCTCCTGTACTTATAATTTGTCTTTAAATTGGTAAAAGACACAATTTAATTAAAATAATTCTGAAATCCTCGGTGTTACGTCGGTCTGAGATTTGAATAGAGATATTCAATACATCTATATATTACTGTAAAGACTCCCCTCTACAGCAGCGCCAGAGGTTTAAATGCCCTACTAACTAACCTGATCAGACGTCTTTTTAGCCTAGTTGGTTAGGGCATGACAACAAGCGATCAACTTTTCTTCGGATCCACAGGTCCAGGGTTCGAACTGCTTCGCGAACACCGCAGTGGTGACCCAGGACTTGAATACTAGATGACAGCACAGCCTATACCTACTGATTGCATATGCCCTCGACGCAAAAACACTTGCCTTTGTATGTCTAACAAAGACAAATGCATACAAGTCACAACTAATGATGTTCCGGCGCTGGCGCACGTGTCGACGAGACCCGACACTCGACAAGAGACAGCCGATTATTCAAAAATGGAAACTGTTCCAAGCAAAACTCGAATCAACAGGGAGGAGTTGCATATCAATTGTTATAATGGCTGGGAAAAAAAGCAACCTTCTGTACAAAATACCAATGTATATCTCCGTTCCGTATCATCACGCTGCGATGGTACTGGAGGGGAAGTGTGTAGCGACTCCCCTCTACAACAGCGCCAGAGGTTAAAATGCCTTACTAACTAGACCGTTCAGACGTCTTTTTAGCCTAATTGGTTAGAGCATGACAACAAGAGATCAACTTTTCTTCGGACTCACTGATCCTGGGTTCGAGTCACCTCTACCGCTTCACGAACACCGCAATTACCTCTGAGTATGATTGGTTTTATTAACGTCACACTAGAAGCAACACGGAGACTATTTACTTCTGAGCAATTCTGCATCTCATAAAATAATTATCTGTTATTCTACCAGATTCTTAAATTTTTTCCAGGCTTATTATAGATCATTTTAGCTGAAGGTTCTAGATTAGAAAGAAAAAACTAAGCTTAATATTTGTAACACTAGATGTGGCTATTAAATAATGAGAGTGACGCTGCTACAAAAGTAAGCAGATGCCAAACGCCAGCGACCAACAGCTGTTTAGCGTGAAGGCTTCTCTTTCGAATACAGTGCCTCTCGATTCTGTGCACAAATCCGTGTACCGTAGCCTTCGTTCGCGTTAGAGTTATTTTTTGTTTTACAGTAACAATGATAAGTGAGCAATGAATTGTTGAGAAATTTCACAAGAAGCTTGGAAAACCCAGAATTAAAACTTAAAATTTATTGGAAGAAGTGACCGAGAAGACGTTGAAGATGATTCATTCCCATATCGCCCTCCCATGTCAAAAGCGGATGACAATATCGAAAATATCGGTATTATGGTTTGATCTGACAGTCGGTTAAGTATTCGTACGATTGCTCAGACTGTTGGAATTCACAAACAATCCGTACGGCAGTTTTTTTTTTTTCACCAAGACAATGCGCCGAATCATTCCACATTGTCTGTTAAGTGGTTTCTAGCCAAGAAGAACATCCTAATGTTAGATCATCCGCCTTATTCACCGGATCTTGAGCCATTGGACTTCTATCTGTCTCCTCATCCTCAAAAAAGTGTAATCATCATTAAAAGGAACTAGATTTGAGTCCTTTGAAGCTGTGAAAGAGAAAGCAGCTCGCGTCTTGAAAGAGCTAACAGACTTCCAGCACTGTTTCGAACTATAGAAGATTCACATGGATTGGTGTAGGGATAGAGTAGGAGTGTATATTGAAGATGATAATAAGTAAATATGTATGACATCAAAATAAAATGTTTTACAGCGCCAGTCTTGTTATTTAATAGCCACACCTCGTATATTAGCTTTTTGCATTTCGTAGCTTTTTGCCATTTTATTTATATACGGTAGTAAAATAGTAATTACATCCCTTTTCGCAGTTAACGTTGCAAATATTTAGTAGTAATTCATTCTAATTCATGCAACTAAGAAGTAATCATATTTCTTAATAACTTGTTATTTTCCCTTTATTTTTTTAAGACTTCAACATTTTTTTGCTCAAACATGTCTCAATAAATATATATATATCCCTGTAATTCTTTTAAAATAATTGCAATTTTGCTGCCATTATAAATAAATGCAGTTTCATTAATCCATTTTTTCCCTTAAGACTATTGGGGTGAGAACACAAATATAGCTATATTATATCTCGCATAAAAGCTGCGGCTTTAACAGCTTGTTTTACTGCTGGTACGTTTGCTAAAAGGCTGCTAAAAATATGGGAAAACAGCTATCGAAAGTTAAGTTAAACAGAGGTATGATATAGGAATACCTTATTCGCTTAATACCGAAAGCTCGTACTTCATAGGAAATAAGAATTGAAAGCCGATTTCGTCGGACGTTTTTATTGCTCCGCTCATACCACGGCTCCTGGTCATGCCATAAACGAAAAAGAAAATTAAGTTTTATGGGTCTCCCTCCTGCATACCGTTAATTAAGTACCCAACAATGTGAAAAATCGTAACCGTAATTCAAGAACTTTTACCCCTACCCTTCTACAAGAAGTTCAGATTAAAAATGGTATATTTAAGTTTCTACAATACTTAACTGCTTCTAAAAAAAAGTAGAGGAAAAAAAATCCAAGCATCAAAACACTTTCTAAAGAAAGTTAAAAGCATTTAATTAACAAAACACTTAGTGGAAAAGTAAAAGTTTTTGAAATAAGTTTTATGAAGCAGAAAATTACGGAATTTTTAGTATTTCTTTCTACGTAATGAATGATATATTTTGCAGCAAAAAGTTACTAACGCAGTACTATCTAAAGGAAAACTTCGGCTGTACATCACTCAAAGAGCTATTTAAGAAATTTCCACCAAAGAATAAATCATATTATATTATTCGATTATATTTTATCGTTCTACTTGATAATTAAATGATGTTGTTAATGTTGTAATCACGAAAGACCTGAAATTAGAACACTTTTTCCGACTACAAAACACTCGAACATAAATTTTATAATCTGACTTGGCTATTTTGTAGACAGCAGCATGTTTTATATTACTAATTTCGCTCTTAATTAATTCTTTTTTTTTTCTGATGTAAAATGTATTCTATGTTTCGTCTTATATATTGTAATGTTAATAGGATATTGAACTTTACATGTTCGAATGAAAGTTGAAGAGTGTTTGGAATGTTCCTAAATTTTAAAAGTACTACATCATAAACGGATGAACGTGTTGCAACGTCACAAACTTTCGTACAAATTAGAGCAATTTTCTGTCTGGAAATGTGTTCCAAATTTAGATCAGTTTTCTTGACATTAGGCAAAGGGCAAAGCGTTTTGAGAAAATTCATAGCATATTATTGAAGAGCATTGAAAAACTTAGCAGAATTAACAATGCATTACATTTCTCCAATTCCTTAACCCCCTCCTCAAAAAACAGTAAACTCGCCAAATCAAAATTATTACGGCTGTCCTGGGAAGCCATGCAAACAATGCTAACCTAGTCCTGAGGAAAGGATATGCAATAAATCCCCCTCTTTCAATAGCTATAGTTTCTTCGTAACTGTCTTTTTAAAGTAGTAGTGTCATCTGATAGTTAACTCGGAAACTAACACTGAGGTTCATATGGTCAACGTAACTAGGTAATACAGCACCAGAAACCACCAAGTTGCTATATTACCAGCACGAGCCATATTAACCTTATGTACCTTATCATTATGACAGCTTATTTCTTACAATATAGTTGAATACTCGTAAAAATGTACAAACCATCTCCAATCTGTGTTAATCATCATCTTTTTCTCTTTAGATTAGGTAAGATTCCAATTTGTAAGATATCACCAAATTCTTCAGAGACGACAAGCTGAATGTCAGAAACACTTCAGATTATTCAACGCTAATAAAATTAAATCGAACAGAAAATTGTGGAAACTGGGTTCCTTAAATCAAAATTTACAAATTGATTTTTATAATATTGTCCATAAATGTTGAAATGGCTTTCTCGTCAGTTTGAAAAACTTGAAATCTGTATTTATGCGAATTTAAATGCTATGTTTGACACTTAGGCCGATACAGGACAATTTTAAAACCTGATTGACACACAGGGAAATGTTTTAATTACTAAAATGTTGCTAACAACAATGATTTTTACACTCGACAGAATTAAGTTTTGTTAGTCAATACTTAAAATTACAGTTGTAAATAGCTATGCACAGTAACAACTCGTTAAATCGGATTAATTGGGACCAGACCGGTCCGGAATATCGAAAATCCAGATAAATCAGAGAATGGGGGAGGGGAGAAATTAAATAAAATAAATCATACGTGAAATTATCTTTATATTGAAAAAATTGAGTATTTATCATATTTATAAAAGATAAAGATGTCTATTTTGAAAACAATAAAAGTGTGCTTAAGTTATTTAATTGATTTTCCAATTAAACAATGTAGCACTGAATACCTTTTATCACTGGTGATAAAAATTGTAGCTATATACACATAATTTATTTATAAAAAAAAATATGCAGATATTTTTATTTTAACTTGAAAATTTGAAAATTGTGTGTGTGCGTGCGTGCTTGCGTACGTGTGTGTGTGTGTGTAATTTATATGTAATAATAATTACATAGTTATAATAAAACTGACTTTTAAGAAAAGTAAAGAACATTATTCTGATTCCATTTATTATTTTCAAATTAAAAGATTTCCTGACACTATAAAAAAGTTATCCAAATTGTTCTGTGGGATATTTTCATAATGAGAATTTAAATCACAGAGCTATATGCACGCAGGTAAAAATTTTGAGAGGGGCCCAGTTCTAGATCTAACAAAATCCTTATTAAAGACTTAATGGGGGGGGAGATACTCCCCTTAGAGAAGGGGGGAAGAAAAATTAAAGTCGCGAAAGAATAGTTTTATAATCGTGTGATTAATTTCTACAGTTTAATATATGAATTATGGAACATTCTCTTAAATCCCTTTCATCTTAAAAAAGTCTAAAGGAGAAAAGAAAAAACATTTTTGTATTTAATAGCTCATTGTATAAAGTAAGGTCATATTTTCCATAAGACTTATGTCTAGGGCCATCTCCAAAAAATATAAATTTATTCACTTTTTTTTATTCCGTATTATGTTACAAAGTTTCTCTATAAAAGGCTAAAGGGAATCCAAAATATCTAAAAATTTAAGAGCCTTCCAAAGATTGATCTGTTCCTCATTGATCCACAACATTTCCTTTTTATTTTATACATATTGTTATTATTTTACGGTCGTCAAAACATTTCCAAACATTATAGATGAGTAAACAATAATTTTTAAAAAAAACTTCTGTTTAAAATAGAAAAGATTTATTTTGTTCAAATAATGCGAAAGCAAAATAAACTGCAATTCTAGTCGTAGGTGATCGTAGAAGGGATCAAATATTAAACTGACCATAAGAGAAAACTTTTTTCAAGCATGACAACACAATCAAAAGTTCGCTCAAAGAATTCCCGTTGAATGTTTTATTTAAAATGAATTTCGTTTAATCAGAAACTTAAACAACAATCACAATCCCTACACTTCCTTTTGCCAAATTAGTTTCTGCAGTCTGATGAAGTACAAGTCAGACTGAGTACATAAAATCCGTAGCCCCCAAAGCAATCAGCTTCTTTTCCCAAATTTAGAAGAAAAGAAAAACATTCCATCTTGACTTTTTTTCCCCCATCATTTTCCCTTCTTACACTCAAGGATTCAAATCACAGAATGAATGATCAATTGAAATGCAGAACGAGGGAAAGAATGAAATGAAAAGAAGGGGAAACAGCCTAGAAGTTGGAGGGAATTTGGAATAACCGCTATTTTTAGTTGAAAGGGAATTTTTCCTGCTGAGATTATAAGTATGTTTTCCCCCCACCAAGCAATTTTCTTTCTTTTTTCATCTGTCTTCAAACCTGCCATTAACAAAACGCGCGTAAAAATTGCTTATTAAATCTTTTGATAAATCAGGAGTGTCCCCAGGACAATTTTTTTTTTATCAATCCTTTTGAGTAGAGGCTTGACCAACATATGTTTGTGATGGGAATTATTCCGGGTTTTTTCACATAACAGGGAAAAGGTGACAAGGAATTTAATATTAAAACTTTTTCAGCAGGGAACAGGTCGTAATAAAAATATGAATAACTTGAAGATAAGGATTTAGTAAAAATTCTCTGTTATTAAGGGAAGGGAGGAGTACATAGTGATGTTGTTTGACATGCACCAATACATGGTATGTGGCAAGCGAAATAATCGATAACTTTTTTCAAATGAGATGTATATGATGACTCAGAAAAAAAATCGAAATATTAGTACAATATCAAAAGGAAGTAAGGTAACTAGAGGTAGTGTTTCCTAAGAGTTCAGAGCTTCCAGAAATATTTATTTCTTAGGTCTCAAAAAGTATTCTGATTTTGCTAATTCCGATTTCTAGCATAAAAATAGAACCAAATATTTTTTTAAGAAATTAGCAAATTCAATTATTCTTATATGCTATCATATCCCTTTTTAAACCATTTTATTTTCAGTTAATCAAATAATACAAGAAATAATTTCAAAATATCATCCATTCTAATTGTGTGCAGTGATTATTATATTTGGAATACATAATTGTATAATAGTGAGCTCATTTTATTCTTCTATAATAAAACTGATGAAATAAATTTTATTTTTATATAATTATTCTCAACTGATATGTGTCATTAAGTAAAAGTAGTTAATTGAACCATAATTAGCTAATTTAGCAGCAGACAATTAATTAAACTTTTAGTTAATTAACCGTTCTTAATATACATAAATAAACTCTATCTATGTATAATTATTATTATATTATTCAAAAGTAAAAATTGTAATGAGATAGTTCGTAAAGTTTTTTTTTCAGCTACGCTCCTATCAAGCGACAACACATTAAATTTAATTTTCGACTTCTTTCTCTCTCTATCTCTTTGGCTGCACTAACTGCTATTAATTAATAATCTCACTGAGAAACGAGCGCTTTGGAAAGTTAAGCAAAACTTCGCAGAAAAGATTTTTTTTAAAAAAAAAACGTCAAATATACGCTAAATAAATACAAAAAGGGTACTATCATACATATTGTGTCTTTTCTATTTAGCATCAAAATTTATTAAGTCCGGGAAATTATGAAACATGAAAAAATAAAATTATTTGTTAGGTTTTATGAATCAACGTGTATGGATAAATTAACATGCTGTGATTGAGTGGTAGTCGAGTTTAATGGCGCAAAAACCCAAAGAGCTATGCTGCGCCAAACAGGGGCAAAGCTGCGATCTAGACGAGAGAAAAAATTGAAAAGATAAATGAGTAATTGATAGTATTTAAATGGCGCTATTGCCAGAAGTGGCCATGATCACAGCCAAAAAGCTGTGATCGACCCGTGTTTACCAAAGACAGTCAACCCCTTGGGGAAAAAAAAGATTACCAGGGTGCTTCAAGGTCATGATGCCCGTGCCTACCAAAAGAAGGCAAGCCTCTGAGGTCCCTTGATATAATCCCCAGCTGCAGGGTGCCTTGATATACCCTCAGACACTGGGTACCCATTTTAGTCGCCTCTTACGACATGCAAGAGCTACAGTGGGACTATTCTTTCATACCCGGTCAACCAAACTGGAGTTAAAAAAGGCGTCTCAAATTAACACACTAAAATGAGAAAAATAAGTAGTATTAATAAAATCTAAAATAGAGTAAGCAAGATTAAAGCTTCGTAGAAAGTAAACCTAAAATGCGCAATAAAAACATCAGCCATTTTACAATGTTTATATACGAAGATTTTTGTTCGTATTTAAAAACGGCTCCAATTACTTACTGTTAAACTCAAGTATAAAAATTAAAATGAAGTATGCACAATCACATCTTTCAAATAAATTGGAATATTCGCTTTCAACTATCATCTAATACACTCTACGACTATATCAGGAATGTCACATTGGAGGTCACCACACTCCCGTAGGGTGGCCACGATTATACCAAAACGGTCATCATTTTGCATGATATAACATGTAAGAATAATATTTCATTATTTAAAGTGAACCTCTTTTAGATTATTTATTTAGTTACTGACTTCCATTTTTTAATCCTTTCGAAGATTTACGAGGAAATACAACCATGGGGACAGCAATATACATATCAGATTTTATTATTGCATTATAGGTGGTATAAAATAATGGCAAAAAAATATTCACAAATCAGGCGTAATTCTTTAGGATCCCGTCTACAAGACATTTTGAATTCGTGAACGTAATGTTAATTCTATGGAATTTCAATTTTTCTCCGTAAATATAGATTATTTCAATAACTTGAATTCAATAAAGTGCTTATGAAAGAGCAATATATATATATATATATATATATATATATATATATATATATATAGATAGATAGATAGATAGATAGATAGATAGATAGATAGATAGATAGATAGATAGATAGATAGATAGATAGATAGATAGTGAAGGTTCTGAGAAATTACATTTTCCCACAGGTTTTTAAGAATATTTTTTGTCTGATTTTATTATTCGTTTTAGTGTTTTCCAGTCTTTAAAAATATATTTTAAAAAATCAGGGAAATGCAAAAACCTTTAGTACTTTTTGCTATTTCAGGCGCACTTTATTTGCATTTAAATAGATTAAGTAGTTTGCATTTGAAGGGGAAAGTTGAAATTCTATAGGATTAAAATTACGGTCACAAAATCAAAATGATCGGTTAGCGGGAGCCTTAAATAATTACAGATGACAGACATTTTTCAGTTAAAAACGGAGAAGGGGCTTGCAAATATTCTTTTTGTTATCCATAATAGTTTTGAGAGGCATACAAAAATATATTCCTTTTTCTCATTGCATTATTTGTCGTATCAGTTGGTTATCTGAAATAGACTGTTAAAACGTTTCATAAAATTAATTTAATCTCACTGCTTTCAAAATACAAAATCGAAATTCATATTAATAAAAACCGTCGACCAATAAAATCCACAGTACATTTTTTTTATTATTAACAAATAGTTTTAATAAAGTTCTGAAATTTTCTATTTTTCGTATCAGGTTGAAAAATAAATTGAATACCTATCTGCTATTTCAAGATTGCAGCTGAACTAATTAATTCCAAAACTGTAAGAAATAGAATAAATTTCCATTGCCAGATACATATTTCCAAAAAAAATATTAAACAAATAAAAAAAAATTAACCGAGTTATTTGTTCTGCAGACGATATTTTTAGATCTAATTAGGTTTTCGGAGGACAAACTATTTTTACAAATTAGTTCCAAAAAAATGTTGCAATTCGCTATAATAATCGTCTGCGCTACAGATTATGGCTTCCCTCGCCTAGTTCCATATATAGACTGATTATTTTCTCCCACTCTTTACATTCCTCCTCCTCTTTTTTTTTTTTTTTTTTTTTTTTCTTTAACATTTTTAGCGAAGATATAATCAAATAAAGTTTATAATTACCCAAAAAATTTACAATTATTAAGCATTTATAATTTAAAATTCATGTCTATAATATTATGCCTGTCTTTAGAATATCCAACACTTTAATACATTTACTATATAGTGCAAGTCGCATAACTTTTACTCGTTAGAAAATGGCCAAAGGTTGGAAAGGAAAATTGAAGATCACTACAATATAACTTATGTTCATCAGAAGCAGTTTCTTCTCTTATTAGGAAAATAATCATTTAAAAACAAAATGAAAAGTAGATAAATTTGTTATAAAAAATTTGTTATTCACAACAAGCGAATTAATTTCGGAAATCTGGGTTTGCACCAATTAGGAACAAGTTGTCAGAGGATTGAATTAGTCGAATTGATGTTTCAAGATTCTAATAAAAAATATGATTCTAACAAAAGAATGAAATAAATTTTAATAATACTTTTTTTAATAACAACATTTAAGATCAGTATTTATTATTTTAATTTTTTAAAATTTTATTAATTTTTTAAATCTTTTAATCTGAAGTTTTCAATATTTACATTTTCATGAACATATCATTACGTTTTCATAGCACTGAAGTAATGCGGGGTTTGGGTTTGGTTTTATTAACGTCGCACTAAAAGCAACACGAGAGCTATTCGGGACGGACCTCGTAATTTTGAACCTCGGTCAAGTGGCGAGGACGATACCTGAGCTGGCACTCCCCTCTCCGAACTTCCACACAACGCCTACGGGAGGACTTAAGGCCCCGACAGATTTATAATGCATCAACCACGGCTATACGTCGGGTCTTTTGTGGCATCAAAGTCCTTACCCTAGACTCAACGAAAACCACCAGCCCGATACCTTAACCACTAGACTATCGCGGCCACTTGAAGTAATGTGATGTGATAGTGAAGTTTATTGGCGCAAGAGCCAGATGTGGCCATACTGCGCCAAACAAAATGTAACTGCGGTCGGGTCATGTGAAAAAAATTGGAAAAATATAAAAATTGGTTGACAAGAAGGAGGGTCGAAAAAGAGAAGGATCACTAAGATATTCCGGTGGCGCGTCAAAAAGACAATAAACTCTATGGAAAAGAAAAAGATCAATAGGGTGACTCGGGCTCATGATGTCCGTACCTACCCAAAGGCAAGCCCTTGAGGTCCTCTGATATAATCCCCAGGGGCCAGGGGCCCAGCTATACCTCCGGACGCTGAGTACCCATTTTAGTCGCCTCTTACGACACGCATGAACTACAATGGGACATTCTGTCACACCTGGTCACCACACGGGTTTTCATAGCACTGAAACGCCCAATCTTCAGTCATTGATGTCGAAATAAATATGCGGGAAGTAGTAGTGAGTGATTGTAGGGGTTTTATAGCGCTTTACGATGCAGAGAATAGTGATTATATGCAAACGCACGGTTATGTGCTCAATTTAGAGATTATCATTGATAATTGACTCTCTATATCAATTGTATTCAATATAGAATTAAAACTTCTTTTATATCGGGACTTACATCAAAAGAAAAAATAATTCCATTACCCATCCATCCATTTTTCTTTGTTTAAAAGATAAATAACATGAAAGAAAAAAGGAAATAATTGGTCATTCAGATAAGGTTACTCTGCATTCATTGTATATTAATTTATAAACAAAAAATTATGTTTCCATAAAATATCGATATTATCAAGTCAAACTGCTTTAACTTAAATATTTTTAATACAAGAAGCATTTATATTCTACGATAAATACTGTACACAAAGTATAAAAAATCTGACCCATTAAAAAAAAAAAAAAAAGTAAACAAACAAGGATTGTTGAAGAAAGATTGTATTAATAAGAAATACAATTAAATTGAATTGAATTAATTAATAGAAAATTTTAAAATACTTAAAATATCAATGTAAATTCAAAATTTGAAAATTCTGAATACATAGCAAATAAAAGGTTTAACATGCAAACAATCAATTTAAAATTGAGTTTTTGTTTGTTAATGGATGTACTACAAATTGAAAAAGCTGTGAACATGCTTCTTTGATACATTGCAAAAGTGCGTTATGTAAATTAGAGTGCTGTTAACAAAATTACTAGACAGTTTAAGAAAACATACAATTTATCACCCCCAACAGAAAGAAAGCAAAGGTAGAAAGTGCAAAACTAGGGCCAGAGATTATTATTTTATAAAGATCCCAACAAAATTCTAAATTGACGAATTTTTACTTCCAAATAGATCTAGAAGAGACAAGTGTTTATGTTCACACCTCCATTGCACATACATTACTACAAGCTGGTCGTAAGGCTGTTTGTCTATGGATAAACTTTTAACTATGAAGATAATAAAAAAAAAAGATGGGCAAGAAAATGAGAAAAATGAAGTGGAAAAACAATGGGAAAATGTTATTTTTTCAGATGAAACCCATTTGTTATTCAATATCAGAGGTCATGACACGTCAGGAAATTACACAGCAAGAAACTGTCTCCTTAAATGCATCAAATAGTGTTTGAAATATCTGGGTAAGAAAGGTTTGGGGAATGCTTTTCTTTTCATAGACTAGGATCACTACTGCAACTGATGGAATGGTGAATTCTGACAAATATGTTGAAGAGATGAAAAAGAAAGCAATTCATATGCTTGTGGTAAAACAATGGGTAATAAGACATAATTTTTTTCAAAGAGATCTTGATCAGTGTGACGCATTGCAAAAAAGTAGAACCAAAAGTAGAATCAGTTAACACATTGCAAAAAAAAATATATGTTTTCTTCTTGACTCAAAGTATGGCTTCACAATGACAAAGTAAAAAAAAAAAAAAAGAATGTGATAAATCAAGATAAATCTTTACCCAAATGTAATACACAATCCAGAGGTGATTTCATATTAAATATAATTGTACATTACTTTATAAATTATATATATACATAATTACATATATGGATAGATAGATAAATATTAATATATCAAGTTTGGGAGGTTAAAAAAAAAAAAGACTGATATAAACAATTATTTGTCTTGATAATAATTCAATGGAATAAAATTTAATGTGTTCCAATAATCGAAGAAAAGGAAACGAAATAATTGTCCTCATGAAAAAAACTTTAGTCGTTAAATAGCAATACTGATATAGTACCAAATAAAAAATATTTTCTTAATCAGAGTTCATATAATTTTTATGATAAATACCAACAAACACATTGTAAATAATTTCAGTTATTTTTCTTCAATTCAGCATCTGACATAAGGTATAACAAAAGCATCAATTAAATAACTTCCTCTTTCCAATTAAAAAATAAATTAACTACATGAAATAGGTAAAAAAAAAAAATTTAAGAAATTGAAACATTTAACCCAATAAAATTTAAGCAAAAAGAAAGAGAAACTATTTCAAAGTCATATATTTAAAATTCAGCTTCCTTCAATTGTAGCACCATTATACATACTAGTTTACCTCAAAAAAAAAATGTAAAACATTGAACAATAAATGTAAGAAACAAATGTTTAGACATATTGACTATGAAATAGTTTAAACATTTTGACTACAAAAATATTTTCCATTTCCAGAAAAAAAAAAAAAAAAAAAAAAAATAGAAGGAAATCATTACACAGAGATTTAAGATTAAACAAAAGAATTCATTGAAGTTAAAGAACCTAAAAAACAAATACTCCCAAGGAAATAATATACTTTTTTTTAAAATCAATGCAAAAAAAAAAAAAGGTTTCTAGAATTAAAGTCATCTTACATTTCAAAATCGTAAAAAGATGCAAATCTATAACAGTATTTAACTTTAATTTTTAAGCTTAAAATATTTATTAAATTTCTTTTAGTAAAATTATTTTCATTTATAAACAAAAAATTGATTTAATAAACAATAAGAAAATCATAAGTCTTTTACACAACCAAAATACAAAAATGTACTGAAAATCTAATTAATTCAATTTAAATTCACAAATATTATAAGTGTTTGTTTGTATGAAGACACACATTCAAAGATATATAATTAGAATCATGCATTGAAAATATTAAATTTAATTAATGTACATACTGTTTGTATGTTTCTATTAATATATACTTATATCCTTTGAAATGTCTATATATATTTTATACATTAACTTTAAGATTACTATAATAAGTTTAGTAACAATAAATATGCAATATATTCATACTTATATTTTATTAAGTAATTTGAATTAATACAAGAATTATTGTATCATTACAGTTGAATATATAAATAAATAGATGTTTAATCTCCAAATACACATTTTTCTTTCAATAAATTTCTTTTTTGCTATGAAAAGCCAGGTAAAGTCATTGGTTGCGGATTTTGCAAATAAGACATCACAACAGCAGATATTGATAACCTACAACAAAGAAAATAAATACAAAAATTGATTTTCAGGCTAAAATTTATTTAATGAATACAGATAACTTAAGAATCTATAATCTTCTGATGCTAAAAATATAGAAATGTGTATTAATACAGTAAAACCAAATTAACAATGAATTCAAGACAAATATACACAAGTATTAGAAGAAACAGTAATGAAAAATAAATAATTTGTATTACATGTATAGCTTGAATTTTTAAGTAAATTATTAAACAAACAAATTTATTCTAGCTTCATTTTGTTTGGAGCTACCTTTGCTATATAAAAATTGGTAATTCTAAAGTAAATATTTTAACAATTTGGAACTAAATATGAAAGATGCAATTGCAAGAATTGTTAATATATAACAAATGTTATTAACATATTAAAACTAATCATCTATATTATGTCACAAGTATTTTTTAACATTTGTATGTTATTATTATGAAAGCAGTCTCATGGTTTACAAATAGCAACCAATTATGACAACTTCTACAGATACATTATGATAAAAGCTAGAGTAAAACTTTAAAAACTGTTAATGATGAATACATATAAAATGAATTTTTAAGAAATGAAATGGAAGCTCATTTTTTTCTTCTGCATTACCACATAAACTCTTAAATTGACAATTATTAATAGGTATAAAGTCAAGGAGTTTCTTAATAATAAGATATACCCTGCACCAATAACTTCTTACAAATGTTTAACTACAACAAGAGGGAGACATTCCATTACAATTTTCACTCATTAAAATTTCCAAATGTAAAACATTAAATTATTAATCATTTCCAAATACACTGGAAAATGACAAAAAAAAAAAAAAAAAAAAATTCCCAAAATTTTTATTTCATTTATAATTTTTAAGCATCTCAAAATTCATTATATAAAGTTCTATTAAATAAAACTGAAAAATAAAAATCTCATCATAATGAATTAAAATGTCAATAGACTAATAACTAAATATTAAAACAAACACAAGACCAATAAAATCACTTGCAGAAGAGCAAACTTATTAAAGTTATTTGTACCTAATTTTTAAAAAATACACCTAAACTTGATATACTTTTTCAAATAGTTTTCATAACATAATCTGACTTATTTAATGTATAAAGGAGTATATTTTAAGAAAATATTTATTTTTGTTCGATTCAATATATTTTTCTTGAATACACTGTTTTATACTTTGCACTCTATATTGTAATTTTTTTTAATTTTAAACATCAAAATCAAAAAAAAAAAAAAAAAAAATCACTTCATTCTCAGTAATTTTCTTTTAATTTTATGAATACAGTATTATAAATAGACCATTGATTATAATGTCTCAATACATACATTTATGTAAATATTGGGACATTTCAATTAAAAGAACATTCTGAGTTTGGGTTTTACATCTCAATATTATACAAAGACAGTCAAGAAATCCTCACAAAACTTCAGATTATAGAAAAATATATCTCATTTTTATAATATTGAATAACAATACAATTCATGTAAGAAAGATCATCCTACATCTGATCACAAAACAAGTTTGAATTATTTTTTTTTTTATGAAATCATTATAGAATAGCCTTTATTATAGTTTTTCTAGCAAAGGAAAGTATAAATCATTATCATATATATATATATATAAAGATTTATAATAAAATGACAGAAAAATACAATTAAAATTCTATACTGTACTATATACATATATAAATAAACTTTGTCTTTTTCTATCACTTCTAATTCTGATGATAAAGCATCAGATCCAATTGAAATGGAATCATCATGAACTTTCAATTTACAAGAAGAATATAAATTTTTAAAGAAAAATATATTGAAATAATACACATGTATACAATTGCAAAAATGTAATAATTTAAAAGTAAAAATAGGGGGAAAAGGCCTTTTAAATTCAAATACAACAATGTTAAAAATTTTGAGGAATGAAAAGCATTTTCAAATACACTTTCATTTCAAAGGAGAATAATGATGCATACTTACATGAAACTACTTAAAATCTGTTTTGTGTCATCATTAACACGTGAGTTAGCAAAACTGATACTTGAACAGTACAAAGCAACCCAAGCACACCATTTTAACTGAAAAATATATTGAAGTGATAAATAAAATGAAATTGGCATCAGCAATTATATATATAACAGCAATATTATAGGGATCTCACAACCCTCAAACCTTAAAAAGAAATTCATTTTCTGAAAGAAAAAAAAAATTAAAATATAGGTTTTCTTGAACACTTTAAAACAAACTTCAGGGAAAGATTCTAATTATTCCTTAAGATATGATTGAAAATGTACATGATTATTTCTGATCTACTTTACTATATGAAAAACTCTAAAACTTATTTTCTTAAAATCTTACATGGCAGGTAATGCAAGGGTCTAGTTAACAGAAATATGACACATGATAGACAGTTTTAGCACAAGATACCATCATTCTACAATGTCATTTAATTGTGGATGATATGCCAAAGCATGTGAAATAATTCACTTTTAAATTGGGATCCATTATCTGTTGTAATTTTTTCAGGGATCTAAAACCAGGAGAACCAATCAGAGTATAATACCTAGGCTACAGTTTCAACTCTTATGTCTTCTACCAGCATAGTCTCTGGCCAACAAGTGCATCTGTCTATGCATGTAAGTAAATGAAGTCTTTAAACAATGGCATAGAACCAATTAGATCAATGTTGAAGTATGAAAAATGACTATTTGGAACTGGAAAGAAGGCTAAAGTAGAATGGACCAGTCATGTTACTTTATTTCTTTAGCATGAGATACATGTTTGAGCCATGTGTGAGCGCGATCTTTTTTTTTTTTACTGCAGGCAATATGAATCTATTGGTTACCAATTTTACTGTAGCTTCTACACCAGGGTGGGCAAAATTGTGTGCAGAATAAAACACCAACAGACGAAAAGGAAGTGAAATATATAACCATATATTATTAGTAGCTGCCTCGCACTAAATAAAAATATTGCGGTTCGGAAGTTGTAGTTTGTGGAATTTAATATTAGAATTCTTAACGTTAAGAAGCTCTTAAAGTTCTGAATCTGAGTTTTCAGCATCTAAAGCAGCAGTAAAATCTAATGCTTTGGGATATTTCCCTCTACAGATCCATATTTAATATATATACTCAAATATATGAATAACTTGATTCAAATATACACTCAAATTTAGCAAGAGTAAAGCATTGCTGTGTCGGTAATAAATAAAACTTAAAAATAAATTACTATTCTTTATTCAATTTATCTTATTGCAACAAAATAGATTCAGTGAAAATGTAAAGATTAATCAGATTTCTCAAAATTCTATGTGCTATCTTCAAAATTTTAAGCAATTTCCTAATTATTTGAAAATTTTAGATGATGGCACAACTTCAATATACATATATTGAATCGGTAATAATTTAAAAGAGACAGATTTTTAATTAGTTAAATATTTCTTTAGAAATAACAGTTATTGCTTAGTGAAAAAGAATTCACAGGATAAAACTATTAAGCTAAATACAATATTTTCATACTGAATTATACTACATATATAGAAACCAACTTATATTCAAATGAATTTTACTTAGTATTTAAAAATGGAAGAATACATTTTAATGCTTATAAGGCTTTTAATCTAGAATATTTTTCAATAAACATATAGATAAGGGAAACCTTCAAGAAAAATATTCTTTCACAAAGTTTTAATTTTTCAATATTTCGTTTATTTATTTATGTCTCGTTTATGTTCTTGATACATAAAACTATGGCTATTCCAAATTCCTTATAGTCAATTAAATTTTAATGAACTAGGACAATTGTAGAGAAAGGTAAAATATCATTTAAAAACATAAATAAATGTTTACCATTGCCTGATTCAAAAAAATTACTTTCCACTTAAAAAAAATCCCCTGTAATTTCTGATCATGTAAGTTAATTACACATTAATTATTTAATATATAAAGAGATAGCAAAATAATTTTTATTACAATCATTCATTATATGTTTTTTAAGTTATAAAAACCGTATATATTTCTTTCTGTAGATTTCAAAACTGATTTGGCAGAACTTTAATTATAATAATCATAGAAGCAGGTCAGGGTTCATCCTGTCAACCCAATAAACTTACAAATTTATCTTATCTACTTTTTTCAAAACAACTATTCCACCTTGCTTGCTTGTTGAAGTCAAATATTTTGTTATGATATTTCATATGCATATTTCCAAGAAATTTACAATGACACTCTAAAACCATGGTTGGTTTAGATTAAGATTGATTTATAATAGTATAAATAGTTCATTAGTTATAAAAAATTTTAATTTTGAGTCTCATTCAAATGACTAACCTCTGATGTATTCAAGATTGAAATTCTTGCTGTAAAGGCTGGACTCAGGCAACCATTTTAGATTTGAAAAGGTTAAAAAAAAAATTAAACTGATTTAATTTTAGTAATTTAAATTACTTTTTTAAGAAAATTGTTTTATATTTTTCAAATATTACAATAAAAAAAATATCATTCAATTAGAATTTTTCAATATACAGCAGCAAAAAAAAAAAAAAAATTGTCAGTGTTTGTTTTTAGTAATATAAAAACTATACTCATTTTATCATATATTATAACTTTTTAGTCATGTTTGTCTTTCATTTCTTTAAATCCAGAATACATCCTGAAGAACTTGTCAGTGTGAGTGATTGTTTATTAATGTCACACAGAGAAGCAACATAAGGGCTATTGACAACTGACCTTGTAATTCTGAACCACAATCAAAAAATAAGAACTACACATGAGCTGATACCTCCCTCTCCAAACTTCTCCACCATGCCCACAGGAGGACTCGGGACCTTGACAAATTTAACATGCATCAGCTCTCATAAGCAGGTCTTTAGAGGCATTAAAATTCAAACCCACCACTCGAGGAAACCCGCCAGCCATGAGTCCGTGACCATGACTACTAAGCTATCACAGAAACCTGAAGAAGTTGTCATCTACATATTAATAGAATAATTGCAGAACAGAAGTAAAAAATCATTAATATTTTAAGCGAAGTAATTATTTAATGTACCCAATGTTGTCTTGATTTCACAAACATGAACAAGAATACTCAGTAAGTTTGCAAAACATGAGTGGGTAAATAAATGATAAAATCTTATACAATAATGCATCACTTAATTACTTTCAGCAAAATCTTGTTATTATTCATAAAATTCCTTTTATTTACTTAATTTGCTCTTAAATTAATAATAACTTCAAATAAATAACATTCTTTGAAGCTATAAATTTGAGAACACACTATTTACAAATTTAACAAAAAAAAAAAAAGGAAAGGATAGCCTGCTTCCATAAAAATAAAAATAAGAGATGGATCATTTAATAAATTGTATTTTAATATCGAAATTTTATACTGTATAGCGATGATCAGAAAAATCACTTAAAACTTTGATCATGTATTTTTCAAACAGATAAAAAATAAGAAAAACTTACTTTCATCATCAAACCAAACATACTGCAGAACATGCTGAGAACATTCATGTAATCTGGAATAGGATCATCTGTAGGTCCTCCACTAGCACTAGCAGTAGGAAGTTTATACCTGATTTAAATTATAACTCATTAAGAAACTAAAATAAAAACATTCAATACATGATAACAAAAATATAAATTTCAAAAATATAAATTCCATTGTGATTTCATAAAAATACTTCTAGCACAAGATTACCAAATATTTTAACTTATCAAATATCTTATTACATATTCAATTGATTATGCAATAATGTATCAAAATTTAATTTTACTGAATATTCAGACATACAAGGAGTGGCTATTAAATAATAAGACTGATGCTGCTACAAAAGATGTATGCATGTGACAAAAGCCAGAGACTGATAGTTATTTAATGTGACACCTTCTCTTTCGAGTGCAGTACCTTTTCTTTCTGTAAACAAATTCATATACTATGTTTCTATTAGTTATTTCATTGTTTTGCTGGAAAATTATAAATGTAATGAAGGGCAACAAAATTTTGTGAAATTTCACATATTAGGAAAAACTGTTACCAAAACTTATAATTTATTGAAAGAGGTATATGGCAATGAATGTTTATTGTGTGCATGTTTTTGAGTGTTTGCAGCATTTTCAAGATGGCCAAAAAGATATTGAAGATTATTCACGCCCAGGTCGCCCTCTCACATCAAAAAAACCTAACAATATCGAAAAAAATCGGCAATATGTTTAATTGGTAATAAAGGGAGCAGTAAAAAAATCGCCAAATCACGTTGTGCGAATTCACATCTTTCCTGAAACAGTACTAATGCATTTGCCCTTGATATCGCTCCTGAATGGCGAAAAAAAATTAATCATTGCCAACAGCCCCTTTAATGGAAAAGTACCGAAATATGTTTTGGTAAACAGTAATATTTAAATAAAAAGGGGTGGATGATAACTACTTAACGACTATACAAAATCAAAACTACTGCTAAATTTTAAAACAGTATAAATATTGATTCAGTATATCTAGAAATAACATATATTGCATTTTCTTCTAATATTGAAGTTACACGTAAATAACATTCATAATCGTAACAAAATTAATATCCATGTCTTTCGTAATATACAATTCCTTATTCAGAATTTGTAAGCATTTACATAAACATAGAAATAATTTTCAAAATACTGGCAAAACAAACATCGAAGACAATTATTCTGAAGTTTGCATAATGAAAACATAGAGTACATGTACGATAATCTGAGGAAATATTAAACTTCCTGGATGTAAATAGTGAATTATTTAAAAGCAGTAACTTATTTATAATTTCATTGATAAACAAGTCTACAATTTGATCTCAAAAAACCAAAAGTATTCCCAGCAAAAAATACGATGTGAAACTGATAAAAACTGCAAAATATAGTGAATCAAAACAAGTGTTTCAAATTTATTTTTCAGCTTAATAAATATTTCAAAAGTAATATTTTAAAGGGTGTAATGAATACGCAACCTATGAATTTTTTCTGGCCTTTTTGGATCACTACTACTGTTTGCTGCTGTTGACATGATTTTAAAATAACAAGAAAAAAATTCAAGAAATTTAATTCAATTAACACAACCAGCTAAAAAGTATTTCAATATTTACGTATGAAAATGAATACAGTGTCAGTTAAACTGCCAACAGTTACCAATATCAATTAGCTTAGTTATAGCTCACAAAAAGGGAAATAAAACAAAGCTTGAATTGTTTACAGATAAAACTTTAAAAAAAATATATAAGATACAACGTGATATTTGTTTAGTTTCTAATTTATCTTGTTTCAATTATCATCATATATCTAGACATAAAAAAAATAACATATAACAAAATAAAACGACGAAACTATACACTTCAACTTACATTACTTATTATGAAAGCGCCGAAAGGTGTTGAAAACATTTCTGTAGAAGGAAGAGTTTTGAAGGTTATATATATATAATACCTTTTAAAACAAAAATTGTGGTTTTATTTTTTTAATTAATTATTTCATTTATGGTAAGTGGACCAATTGAGGAGTTAGGATGTAGTAAATTATCGTTGAAATGTGTTGCTTTTTCCTTGTCATTCGTACGTAAACATACTTCGAAAATTAGGTTTGCTTGAAGATAGTGTTTTCATGACGGTCAATAAGCAATTTTAATAGAAATTTGATTGCTTCAAGCATAAAAAAAGTACTGCGTATAACAAAAGGAACGAATTGTATAAATGTTCATTACTGACTGCAGGTTGGCAACTTTTATAAAAAGGTCATTTAGCATCGGCAAAATCTGGTGAATGCCCAATTCTTTTAATGAGCCACAAATTTTCATAAGATTCAGAAAATGTATTCAATTATTAACATTCACGTATAGAAAATTTGGTTCAATTTTAAGGAAATATGCAAAAATTACAAGAGTTACCATGTTTGAAGCCATCATAGAGCAGAGAAAACAGTATTGCCACATTTAGCAAAATATCGTCAAAAAAATCCCATCACCAAGGGATGGTTGGGCTAAACTGCATTCCAATCCACCAAACCATGTTTAACTGTAAGATGCAAGTTTTTTGGATCCCAATCGGTATTGGGCTTTCTTCTTACCTTCTAGAAGTTATTGCACTGTAATTGATGAGTGTTTTTTATACCAAAGACTTTTTTTTCTGGTTTTACTAGCTGATGATTGCTTTCTAGCAACATGACTTTTATAACCAGCTTGTTTAATTACATTTTGTAAAATTTCAGTACTAACACTTCTGCCAGTGATTTGAGAATTTTCTGCAGCAAATTTTTCTTTAGGATCTTTATTTTTTTTTTTTTTTTTTTTCAGAAATTTTCCTTTTTTTCGACATCACTCAGAATATCTTTCCTTCCACTTCCATTATATTTTCAATCAATCCACCTCTTTAAATTCTCCAATGATTTTTATGGATACTCATGTGGCTGATATCAACAATTACAGCTATTTCATGATAGGGTTGTCCTTTTTGAAATCTTGATTTGTTTTATCTTCAAGGAGCTATTTCCAATTGAAAAGTTTGGCTTGAAGCTCATCTAACTTGATCACACAAATTAATCATTAATAATGTTTGAGAAAAAGTTATGCACAATTAGATTTAAAAAAGCAATCAAGTTAAACAAGTTTAATGGTAATTAAACAGTTTTCAAATGGGTATTTTTAATTTATTGTCTGTAAAATTTACCTAATAAATTTGTATAGCTGCAAGACTACATGACTGTTAATGAATTATTTTTACTATGCATATACAAAATAAAATGTCCATAGTTTAATGCCTCAGCTAAAAGCTTTGTTATAATTATTTTTGACTCATTATTCTCCTTGCAAAGTGTTAAAATACATAAAAATTAAAGTGTATTCTAAATTGTTTGAATTACTGTGTATGAATATATTGGGAAAAAATACTATACAAATTATTCAATTATCTGTCATAATAGTTTTAGTTTTTTTGTGCCTTATTAGAAATCAAATATATATTGTTAGACTTAAGCTATATCAATCTTAAACTACTACTACTACTACTACTACAATCTTAACAGATATTCATGATCACAGGTCATTCCCAACTAAAGTCTGGTTAGGATAAGCAACTCTACTCTGTATACCAATCAAATTGATTTCAAAATTATTTTTTTAAATTAATTATGGTATTAAACATGGTTTCAGTACAGCTTTAAGGAGAGAATTTTTTGCAATCATAATTTTTAGATAGTTAAGAATTGTTTTTATTTTAAAATCATGCTGAAAGACATCCTATTTTATTACTTTTAAATAAATATGATTCAACAATATATATTCAGTATTTTTCTTTTTTGAAGTAATAGTATGCACATATTATGCCATATTATATTTAAATAATTATAAAGTGTTTTTTCTCTTATTTTAAATATTGAAGTCATAAAGGCCTTGAACTTGGATTTTATAAAGATGTACAAATTATTTGAAAATTTTCAGTAAAAAATTTAATGGGTATTTTTACCATTTCACTTATTTTAACTCCAGAGTGATAAGTTCTGACTGATTTGTTTCCGCAATTTTAAATTTTTTACAAAATTATTTTAACTTGTTTCATTTCTACCTGAAAAGCAAAACCAGAAAAGAGTATTTTTAGCTAAAGCAATAAAATTTAATGTATCTTAAATAACAAGTATGGCAAATTTATTTATATATATAGCTAAAGAAAATTCAGTATGTTTCTATTTCATCTGCGCAAATCACTTCAAGCAGATTTTATTGGCAACAATGCACAGAAAACACATTCTGTTTGGTATACATTGTATCATTTTTGATAACTTTATCACTTGCGCCAGCGAAATTCGAAAATTCTTGATATTCATTGGCTAGTATTAATATAATAGAATATTTTTTCTTTTTATGGCATGTAATGCCAAATAAATTATATTGAATGGAAATCTATCTTATTGTTAATAGGCAGTTTTCTGGCATTTATTCCACAATTTTGCTCTTTCCCATAAGCATTTAACATATTGTGTGTAACATTAAGTGTCTTGATCAATAAAATAGTAAAGATTTAACATAAAGTATTGTTTTGCAAAACTATAAGTATCATTACTTTGCTCCATAAGTAAATGAATTACATGGCAGTAACAAATCCCTCATGGGCTCACCTTTAAGTAAATACAGGAATCATGACTCGAAAGTACCCTTGTGATCTTTCTCTTTCCCAGGTTTTGCTGTCTGGTGAATACAGGTGGCATGCTCCTGAAGTACCCTTACCATCATTTTGTAATTTTAACTCTCCTTATCAATCATTTTTTCCTTACTTTAACTTTCATACATCTAAATCACAATCACAAATGGTATGATACAGTGTAGCCTCTTGCTCTATAAAATCCCAACTTTCACTCTCTTGTATCAGTAATGAAAGAAATTGTGTAATTTAACTCATCATGTTTGTGTACAAATGCATTTCTCATCTCACTAAGAATGGGTGATATATGACCCATATCTGCTTCAAGTCACCAGGACAAATCAAAAATTTCGTTGTTCATTGTGGTTAAATACTGCATTACTTTAACTGAGAAGTTAAATACATACATGGATAACAATGCAACTGTCGCTAGAAAAGAATATGAACCTAACTGGTGATCCATTGCTCCAAGAAATTTTGTCAAAACAAAGACATCAAGTGGTGAAGTTATAACAGAAAAGCACTGTTTTATGCGATGTGTTGCATCTACTTCATTGCTATGTATTTTAATGTATCAGATTTATTGAAAAATGGTTGTGTGTGTTTAATATTTGTAAAATATTGACTTATTTTTTTAAAAAATTACTCCCACCCCCCTTCTTTTTTAGTTTAAACTAGTGGTTGAAAATGCAGAGTTCTCTTAGGCTGAAGAAAGAATTAGAAAGATTCTCAACTGAACCTAATAATGGTATATCCTGTTGGCAAAATGATGATATTCAACATTTGAAAGCAAGTAAGTTAATTGAATGCAAATATGATGAAGAATTTAATCTAAATAAATTTGGAATTTTTTGTTGAAGGAACTAAACATAAGTGTTCAATTAATATTCATATTGATATCGCCAAATAATTACTGATAAAATCAACATACTACCACACATGGATTATTTGCACAGAATTATGATTTGTGTCTGTTTACAAAAGGTGCAATAATTATTAATTGTAAATTAATTACTTGTTGTACACTTAAATAGTTATCTAAAATATTGATGATTAAATGTTTAATAATGTCATTGATCTTATCCTTAAAGTGTTTTAATAGTCCTATAAATAGAATTTGCATGAATCAAAGCAAATATGAAGGGGGCTAAAGCTGGTGGTTTTGCACACATAAATGAAATAATTTAAATTAGTCCTATATTAATTAAATATTTCTAAAATGTTAAATGTATAAATTACTTGTATATCAAAAGTATATTTATGTTTCTAATGATTTGGAATCGGATCACATCAATTAGGCGAAAATGCTGGATAGTCCACAACCTTGGTGCGATTTTAAAAATCGTTTTAACCTTATGAAGGGCTAAATGAACGAATACGAAAAAAATGTTACTAACTTATTTAGCTGATGAAAATCCAACAGATGATGTAAAAACTTCATAATAATATATATTCATATCTATTTTTATTTTTTGTGGATATATCCACTAAAAATAAAAATACGTACTGTTGACTGAACTGCTTCAAAATTAGTTTTTAAAATGTCCGCTACAAGAATTTAAAAAATGACAGGATTTCAGAATAAGTATGAATTTTAATAATTTTACTAGCCGGATGCTTTAATTCTGTTGTTGTCTAAAATCTTTTAAAATTCCATCTGGATCTATACAAAATAAATGTAACAAAATTTACAATGAAAATGAATTATATATAGTTTATTTTAAAAATAATTTCAGAAGCTGAAATATAAAGGATTCAACATTTAAAACAGTAGCTTGCCTTAAAATGGCATATGACAACTTCATTGAGTTATAAATGAAGGAATACAACAACAACAAAATTACTAATTTTGATAATGGGTCCAATAAGTAGTTAATGCAATTTTCACAAATTTAGATGCTTCAATTTCTGTAAATACTGCAGATTCTCTAAATTGTGAGCTATCAAACATTTCTCTCTTGAAGATTATCTCCTTTTTTTCTCTAGCAACGTTATTCGTGAAAAAATATTAGAACAGAAATGCACATTCAAAGGATACTTCTCTGATTAGCTACAAAAAAAAACAACCTTTATTAATTCTGAGCATGCCCAATGACCCATAAAACAATGAGGATCTCTAAAATGGCAAGAGGAGACATTTTAAGGTTGCTGTGCATAACAGCAATGTTTAACCTGAAAATCGAGGGTTGTTAAATTTGGCAATTTATCACCAACATTTTTTTTTTGTCACAGAAGGTGTAAGCTAAACAGTATTCCTACCCATTAATTGTAGTGCTTGAATTGATATTTTATACTGTACAATATACTGACTTAGGTAATGGATTTTGTTAGAATAAAATTTTAAAGTATTGGGGTAGAAATACTAATTGCATTTTTAAAATCATATCCAAAATAATTTTTAGGGTTTATATTTTTTCCTTGAAAGCAATTATCAGAATAAAATAAGAAACAATATAAATTTGACTTTCAAAAATTATTAATATATCAAGAAATTGATCACTCATTATGTGATATATTTTTATAAATAATTTATTTTTGTAAGCATAAAAAAGTTTATATAATCCACAAAAACACTTAAATTAATACAAAATTATATTATTTATTCCATGTTTTATAAGATTTACTTTCATGTTAAAAAAATGGGAATTAATGGATTAATTTATAATGTATATATTTCATTATTTAGAAGAAAAAAAATTTAATTTTTGTGCCGCAAACCATCTTTTTATTTTGTTTTGCAAATTAGAAAAATAAGTTGTATTAAGGAATTTTATAATGAGAGATGTTTCATATATTTAAATCTAATTTCATTTTTTCATGCTGAAAAAAAAAATGACATTTTTCCAATATAAAAAGATTTATGTGCAGTATTTTAAAAATTTTGTACTCTGTATTTTATTAAATTTTACAATTATGAAAAAACTTTATATTAGCAAGCTCCTAATGGATTTTATGTTAAATTTATATAAAAGCTTATTCTGACAATTAATGTTGGGATTATTGAAAAGTAATTTGGTTTTATGTGAAATGTATTCAAAACATATTTTATTCTTTAAATTTAGGATGAACTTGTATTGAATTTACTATTATTTAAACATTACAATATCTAACAGAAAATATTTATTTCGTAAGTTAAAGTGAATAAATAATCTAAAATTGATAAAAATCAACTTGTAGTTTTGATTTATTTTTTTTTTTACATCTCAACTGCGAAATATTTATCAAAGTTTTAATTATTTTACAAAACATAAACTCTATATAAAAATCTAGTTAAAATTTTTAGTTTTATTCAAACACAAGAATTTGAAAAAGATAACAATTTTTTAAAATCTAATAAGAAATATATTTCAAAAAAATGGTCTAGAAAAATATAGCAAGCTATTTATTGTTGAATATATGCTGAATTTACTAATCACTTTTAATTTATCAAAAAAATATCTGCAAAACATCAACTGCCACATTTATACGCAATTGTACTTAACATATCTGAAAAAATGATGAATTAACATATATTTGTTTTAAATTTTTTAAACATATTTTGTATTTTTGCATTCATTTATTAAATATTTATAAAAAGTGTGATATTTATAATTATTATAACAATTAATTTATTGAGGCTGAAATTTCAAAATAAAAATTTAAATCAACAATATTGATGTTCTTTCTTGTTTCTTATAATAACTTAAAAGCAAGTTTTTACATTTATTTCAATTTTAAAATGTATGTAAAGTTCCTTAATAATCAAAACTATAAAGTTAAATATAGTAAGTAAGTAAAGTTGGTCATCACATTTGTGGATATATATATGTAATTACATTGGACGTGTATCTTTAAAAATGTATTGAAGCTGCTTGTTTTACAAATGGAGTTTCTTGGGGTTTTTTAGGATATTCAATTCCTTCTATTCTTTTATTCTTAAGTCCACATTAAATGTTTTAAAGTTGTTTTACATTATATTTTGACCAAAAACTTCCAGTTGAGATTAAATAAATGATAGGCTGGTATCAGTATCTTTCTTAACTGTTGAGTTATTTCACACTCCATCAAATTAAAAGGAAAGTTGAAAGTTTTACTAATTTTTATTTTTATAGTTTAAGATTATATCATTGATATATATCAATAATTTAAGCATAATATACGATGCTTAAAAAAAAGATGTTGACCTAATCAGTTAAACTTCTTTTTATATAAGTTTAAATATGATGAATTTTGTATTTATACACTTACAATTTAAATTTGAATCAGAGTTAAATGTTGCAGAAAGCATCAATCACCAGTTGTATTCTTTTTATACTGAAAGTTAGTTTTAGATGAGGAGGTGATTAAACATTAAAATATATATGTAGAAATGTGTGTGAGGCAATTTAAATTTGTTCTCATTCTTATGTATATAGCCAATAGCTTTTGTTGTTGAACAAAATTTCAAAATGTATACCAAACCTTTTTTTTAGACATAATGCATACTATATTTTTTTTGCATTTAATTTCTTAATTCTCATATTTATACATGAATATGATGCATATCTGCTGTTATAACAAGAAGTATATTGTATCTTAATCAAATTACAGAGGTATGGATTTTGTTTTTAATTTATATGTAATAGGTTTAAAAAAGTGAATACTTGCTTCCCAAAATGATTAATTTTCATGTTTTTGTTTTTAACATTGGTTTATTTTTCTCCTTGAAAAAGAACAATTTAAAAACCGTAGTTTTATTTGTATTCTAAAATTTTCTAGTAATTAAATTTAAGCAAAATTTATTTTGCCTATCTTAAAAAATGAGTTGCTACAGTTGAAAGAAATGCCTTAATATTTGTAAAAGATTAAGTATTTATCCTTAAATAGAAGTAAAATTCCTTAAAAAAAATATATGTTTGAATTTAGAAAATATTCAGTAGATAGTATAATTACAGCTGGAATAACATTTACATTTAGAGATTAAAATGGCATAAGTGACATGGCAATTCAGAGGTTCTTAAAAGGAATCTTGAAGCAAACCTGAAATTTATTGTTGGTTATTTTAATGAAAATTATATTTAAATACTATTTTACTGTTTTTTACAGCTGTAATGGGACCAGATGGCTCCCCATATGAAAATGGTGTTTTTCACATTGATATTCAAATTCCTGATAAGTAGGTATCAAAAAAATTTTCATAGCATTTCATGTTTTTTTTAAAGTATTTTAAGTTGGGGGCCCCCCCCCCCCCCTTTTTTTTTTACAGAGTAAATCAGCATTTCAAAATTCTGTTTCCTTCAAATGAAACTTTATTGCATGCAAAATGAATTCTACTGCTGTATGCTGCAGATATTTAAAATTATGAACATTATCTGCATATGTTTTTGTATTAAAATATTCCTCTTAAAATATTTTTGATGATTGATCTTTTAACCTTCTCCCCTAAAAATTATTCAAATTTTAAAATATCTATACATCTCTTTTCTTTTACGACATGTAATTCTTGTTTCTTTTTTTAATTCAAAAGTTTAATTTATGTGCCATTATATCAACTTTACATTAAGATCAAAATGAATGGAAAAAGAAGAAATTCCTGTGACCTTAAAAATTCTTTGTGGGGCAATTTTAAGACAATCATAAATTTAAGTATTAAATCAACTTTTATTTAAATTTAATTGTTTAATATCTTTTATTGGTCAGCAATAGGGAAGTGTAAAATTTGAGCAAATCAAATCTTGTTCTGATTACCGGTTAACTTTGTTACTTCTGAAGGGGGAAATAGTCATAGTTTGGAGGGAATAGATACTAATTTAATATATTCTTCAAAAAAGTTCCCAACTGAAGTATTTTCCATTTGCTGTTGTATTTTTAAAACAAATTCTTGATTCAAGAAACCAATCTTAAGGCTAGTAGTCAGCTATTTATAATTTATTCTATATATTTGTTGAATAATAAAATTTAAAAATTTTTAATCCTTCCTTTTTGTTATTATGAATCATAGTGTTTCTTTATATAATATTAAAATAGGTTAAGAGGTAATTAATTGAGAAAGTACTTTTTTTATTAGTATACTATATAGCAGCTGGCAAGGTGCACACGAGTTTATTTCCACCAAAAATTTAATATAAACAGTTTACAGTGTTTTCCTTTGTATTATAAATTCTAGCATTGTTGCCTTTTTAATTGTTTCTTTCAAGTAAAATAATTAATTTTATATTATTTGCTTAAAACTATTTCTCACATATTTTTAAAATTATTTTTTAAAGATATCCTTTTTTACCACCTAATGTGCACTTCATTACACCTGTTTATCATCCAAATATTGATGATTCGGGAAGAATATGCCTTGAAATATTAAAAATGCCACCACAGGTAAATATGAATACTGATGAGGAATAATTAAAGTAATTGATGAATTTGCTACATCTATGAATTGATAATGAATACTTAATTAAAAAATTTAGAAGAATCTTTTTTTTAAAAAAAAAAAAATTATGTTATAAATGGCTATATGTACATGTACTGGGTTTTTTTTTTAATAAACAATGAATTCGTTTTATCAGTTTTAAAAGTTAGGAATGAAAATGAGCTGCAAGGAAGAAATTTTATCATAAATACCTTTAAAAAGTTGCATTTAAGTTTATTTGCATCCTTTTCTTATTCAATTTTAATATGCTTCAAAACTTAATTTATGTCATTGCTTTTATTTTAAAAAATAACTTTTAGTTGTATAAAGGAAAATTTTAATTTATTTAAACAGAATGGGAAAGATAAAGTTATTGATTTAATAAAGAATTTCTCATGAAAATAACTCATGTACATAGACTTAGCACATTAATGAAATATTAATAGAAATAAAATGCTTTTTACTTTTTTTTTTAATTTATGAAAAAACTAATGTATCATTTATAAATTATATCATTTAAAAAAGGCAAGGTGTGAAAATTCGAAAAGAGAGCCCATGATTCTTTTTGACAGTGAATTAAAAATGTACTTTCAAAATGTGATTTTTTTTTATCACTGATTACTGTATAAATGAACAAAAGGGTACATGGGTCACTAATCGGCAGAGGCTATCCCATAAAAACCGTTTATAATTTAATAAATATTAGATATTATTAAAGCTATATGAGTTCGTATTGCATGTCTTTTTTTTTTTTTTTTTTTTTTTTTGTTCACTAATTTGTGTATAAATATAGCTTGAAATTTTATGTTTAATTTTACTCTGTTTCTTTCATTTATAGGGTGCTTGGAAGCCTAGTTTAAATTTAAAAATTATTTTAATGAATATACAGGGTCTTTTAGCTGAACCAAATTTTAATGACCCTCTCATGACTGAAATAGTACGTATTAAATAAGATTTTTTATCCTTATAGTTATTAACTAATATATACATGTGCATATTTAACCTATATATATATTGATATATACATATTTAACCTATACATGATTAAGGATGCAAATTGTTTTGAAAACTTAGTTCTTTTTATTGATAAAATTTGAAACCCAGATATTTTGTTTGACCAATTTATAATCTAATGGTACAGAAGATTGAGTTTTTAAAATTTTGAACAAGCCATAGTTGTTCATAAATTAATTTAATGCAAATATTGATTATCAACTTGAATGCTGAATTTGTTGTTTTAAGGGGGGGGGGGTTATAATAGTAAATTATGCTAGAATAGAAAATTTGTAAGTATTTCATCATATCATGAAAAAATTTTTAATAATATAAATCATTTTGTATAAGAAATTGAATTTAAAATTATTTTTACTTGTGTATTCTGTCTGTTAAAATTAGATGAATAAAATGAATCAAATTTCATGCAATATTTGTAAGTTTATTTCTTTTCATTTTTATAATAGTAAAATTTAACGTTGCATAATTTTTAGTATTGTTTCCCCCTTATAATTGCTATAAAATATTTGAAATTGCAAACTTTCATAAATTTTAATTTTTCAATTCTAGTCTCAAGAATATCAATTGAATCGAAATAGCTTTGTAATTAAAGCAAGAGAATGGACCAAAAAGTATGCTTCTGTGCCAAATGCAATTGTAAGTTTTTTATAAATTTGTTTTTATGTATATTTCTTTTCTAATCTTTGTAATATTAAAATATTTTTTAGTTTTCATTAAATGTAATAAAATTATAAATATTTATGATTATGCTTTCATCATTGTATTAATTTCTAAAATAGCTTAAGTTTGAAGGGGAGCTGTAGCCTAATGGTTCTTAATCGCAGACTTGGGGCCAGTGGTTTTCATCGAGTTGTGGGTTCGAGCCTTGATGCCCCTAAAGATCCACCATGTAGCCGAATCTGATGTGTATTTAATTTGTTGAAGCTCAAAGTCCTCCCATAGGCGTGGTGTGGTTTGGAGAGGGAGGAGTGTCAAGTGTCATCCTTGTCACTGCACCAAGGCTCAAAATTATGAGGACTGATGCAAATAATTTTTTTTACCGTAGATCTTTTCAAATATTTAATAATTCATGAAGCAATATTAATTCACTGTACTGTTAAGCTGAAAATAATGATTTCCTGTAAATATGTACTTTATTAAATAAGATTTTATATTTACTACATAGTAGTAAGGTGCATAGTATACGTCTAGACTAATAATATTGATTCATTATCACAATAGTATTCTGAATAGTTGTCTTTTGAAATGGAATTTGCTGTGAGGAAGGAAAATCATGTAAGAACTGTGATCCCCCCCCTTGCCTCTTATTGTATAGTTATGCCTAAAATTGTATTTTAATTTAAATGTCATGTACTTTTCTTTTTTGAAATGAATTATTATAAAACATCTGATATGTGATTGCTTAAAAAATGAAATTGTTGATGGCTGAAATATATTACTATAGTTTTAAAATTGTGAAAATGAATTGAATGTAAAATTATAGGCATTTATAGTCTATCTGAATTACATTCAAGAATCTTCTGTGCAAAGAATTTTGAAATTAACATGTATTCTTTAAGTGAATTGATCTTGAAGTCAAACTGGGGTTTTATTTATTTCATATTATTAGGGATTTAATATAAATATATAAACTGATTCACATGATAGCTGAAAAATATTATACTATCAAGAATGTTCATTTTTATCTAACAATTATTATGTAGTATTAAAAATGAAAGATATAGGATAAATTTCTTCTGAAATTTTTAAAAAATCTAGGAATTATATTTGCCTTTCAATGTGTGTGAGAAGCTGATTTTTAACCAAAATAAGTATGATAGCTACAGCTTTTATTTGTAACACAAGTTGTTAGATTATAAATTTTTCTTTTTGTGTTTAAATCCTTGATTTCTTATTGATATGTGGTATTGGATTATTCATTGTTCTGCAATGGATCTGGTAAGTTTGAACCGCATTCAAGTGACAAGGAGGGCATCTAAGATTGCCCCTCCCTCTCTAAATTTCTGCTCTATGCCATCGGAAGGACTTGTAGTCTCGACAAATTTAATTTGTTATCAAGACTAGAACCCATGATTGGACAGGAACATCAGCCACGAATTGCTGTGGCCTTTGTAGTATTGGAAGACAATATGTTATTAATAATACCCTTTTTAGGAATTCAGTACCTATTGCTTCCACATTAAATTTGTGGAACTGTTACTGTATCATTTAATGCAGGGATTTTTTAAAATAGGTTTTATAATTTTACTAAGATTTGAAAAAATACTTCTCATATTTTAAAACTATTTCCCTCTTGATAATTTTTTTCCCCCTTTTCAGGATCAAAATGGTGCAGGTTCGTCATCTAACAAACACTGTGAGGAATCTTCCGATTTCCCTTCTCCTAAAAGAAGAAAATTATGAAGAATTTTAATATCTTCTTTTTCTCCCTTTCACATTTGATTGTATCTGCATGAGCTTATTTCACTATGTATTTTTGTATATATGTCATTTTTATAAATGGAAGTTGTAAGCAAATTTTATTACAATGATTTTGATTTAATATTTTGCTGCACATTTGCTTTTATAAACTATTTTAAAACATTTTTTTAAAATGTTTGCTTTAATCAACTATAAATTTTATATTGCACAGGGCTGTAAATACATGTCTGCATTCAAGCTTGCTTAAAATATCACTTTTATTGCCTATTATGTTTAATTACATTCTAAGTCTTACATGATTTCACATCGTATCATTATGTATATAAGTGTGTGTGTGTGCATCTTGATCCTTTAATAGCTACATATACAATCTTTTACTACTTTGAACTTTTATTTGAATGTTATTGAGTTAATTGCTTTAAAATATCTTCATTTCTTTTATTTGATCTTATAAATGTTGTGATTGCTTGAGAATGACTCAGAATTGTATACAATTTATTTTGCTTTCGATTATAAATTTTTTTAAAATGAAGGAAGTTCACTAGGGATAACTGAAAATAGATTTCTACAAATATTTTTGTCTTTCTTTTAATTTTTTTAGCTTTAGTTGGGAAATAATAAATGTGTTTTTTAAATCTCATTAAAAAAATTCAAAAAAAGTTAATGTACAAAATTAATTATAAAGCTCTGTATTAATTATAAGCTATTTTGTCATGATTAATGTTTTTATTTCATTATTATGAGCATTTCATGCAACTTCTATATTTATTTGGAGATTTTTTTTCCCAACTTTATTTCTTTGCTTTTAATCCTACAATAATGAATTTCAAATTTAAAGTAATTATGTTGCCTGCTATAAAAGATTTCTTTCATTTAGTTTTAAATAATTCAAATAATTGATTTTTAAAATCGTGTATTCACATAGCATTACAATTGCTAATAATAATTTACTTTTATTAAAAAAAAAAAAAAAGTGAAATTGGTGATAACTTTGTTCCAAATCATTTTATTTTTGTGGTGTTGATTAATTATTGTCTGTGATTCATTAAAAATGTTAAGTTTAGGATAGCTAGTGAAATACAAAATTAAGCAATTTTATCTAACTTCAATTGAAATTTGAGAATATAAAAGAGGAGGGGGAGTACTACATGTAATATAGTAACACATTTCTCTAATTACATTGAGCAACAACCAAACTACTACTGAAGGGGGAAATATCCAAACCAATATGAAATTTATTTACTGAACACGATTATTCTCATGAAGAAATTTTCTTTGCCTCTTGTTTTGGAAATACAAAAGGGAAACATTTAACTCTTTTTATTTATGCTATAATTATGGTAATTTTCTATTATCAAACTTAAAGTAATAGTTGTAAATAAGTACACACATTGATAGTGAAGTAAAAATACAGTATGTCTGTTATTTGTTTATTATGTTTCATGCTTGAACATTAGGTCACATGTAGTCATATTGCTTCATTGAATGAAAAGTTTGAAGTCTCAGCAACATCTGGTGTATTATGTAGTATGATGTAATTTTTTCATTTATTTACAGATAGGATGATAAAAAGCTCACAGTTGTTTCTAAGCCTTCATCATAGAGCTCACATTTTGTGTTAACTTTAAAAAAGTATTGTGTGACATTAGTTAACTGTACAACATAAATGTGTTAATAAGGCTGGTAATTTGTTACATTTATTGTGAAGTAATATTTGTTGCATGGGAAAGGTCAGTCACTGAAATAATTAAAAAGTTCTGCTGTATGATAGGCATACGGGATACACTTGATTTAAAATGTGTTGCCACTGTTTAACAAGTGTATCTGCGTGGCTTCATGCAAAAGCCCTTTGCTGTTCCTATTATTTGTTTGGAGTTTGCAATTCATACAAATGATAATTATTTTTATTTGGTACCATCGATTTCAGTAAAAGAGAAATTTACTGAGCTATATATAAGTAAATCTTCAACTATTTGACCTGTGCTTCATTCTGGTTAACTTCCTTTTCCTAAGTCTCCAAAATATTTAATTATCAACATAGATGAAATGCAGGAAAGTGTGATATCTGAAGACATCAAAATGTACTGATTCTTGAAAATGAAATTTTGTTTCTTGAACTCTCTGCTGCATAAAATTACCTGGGGGGGGGTGAATATTCTTATTTGTTTCTGATTATATCCAATGGCAAAGATTTATTAGGTTCATAGCTTATTCAATGGATTCTTTTTATGAAAGCATAAGTGTATCATCACTTTGTAGTGGGATATTCGAGCCTTCCTGCAAGAAAGTTGCAATGTTTCAGTATTAAGGGTCTAATGTAAAAACTAAGAATGTTGCATGATTAGCTAGAATTGCTTCTACTTTTAAACTCCTTCAAGTTAAGATGAAGTAATTTTGTTGCATTACAAGAATCAGTTCCTGTCAGGAAAGGGACATAAACATTCTGAAATAGCTGCTAGATACAATTCATTACAAAAAGCATTGTAAGTGCATCTGTGCTTATGGGAAGGTACTATCTCTGTTGATGAACCTTCAAGAAAAGTATATCAAACAATGTTATATTTTATTTAATTTAGATGATTGAGTTGTAGAATGGTTTTCTAGGATGATTGACACCTGGGCCAATGAATGTTGAGAATTTATCAGTGGGAGAATCGCATAAAATCTTGCCACCAACTCAAATAGATCTTATTTAAAAGTTAGTTAAAACCAAGAACAAAACAAATTTGATAGTATTAACTTGAAAAAAAATTTTGATCAAGTGTAGCAAAAATTAAAGTGAGCTTTTGTGGGTCCTTAAGACGGACAGCTTTTCCAGAATTCTAAATTTGAGGATCTGCTTCAATATTATGAAAAAGAATAGGGTATATCTCTTTTGTTGAGTAACTATAAATTTCTGTGGGAATTGCAAATTACTCTTGTAGCTAGTTCGAGTATCATCCTCATCACTTGACCAAAGTTAAAAATTGGGAATCAATCACTAATAGCCACCGCGTCATATCGAAGTACAATTTTGATAAACAATATTAAAATCATCCCATTTCCAGTAACTGTATAGTTATTGGTTTGATAACTAACAATTGTTAAACTAGTTGCTTTCTGAACTATTCAGGGAAAATGAATAAAGAGTGGTTAACATGCCTGACTGTGAACACTGCTCACCCAAATTTGATCCCAAGTGGCTTAGACTTCCATAGCCAGTCATGGGTCAACTCACACACACAGGCCTTGATCTCTCTAGTGTCGATAAATGAGTTCAAAGTTCTCTTGGGAAGTTAACTAGGAGCATGTTAAATGAATGTGTCTCAAACATATAATGATAAAAAAAAGATTTCTTCTCAAGTTTCTATAATTTGTAATACTTTTTTTTTGCACCCATAATTTTAACGTATTAAAATGTTCATCCAATAGTTTCGGAATTGTTAAAAGATAAGAATTATTAAAATCATGGAATATTAAAGAGTCATATACTAAATTACTATTCTTAATTATTGGAACTTGGTGTACAGCTAACATAGTTTATGTATCAAATAATTATATTTAATCCATCAAAAATAATTTAGTTCCTTTGAGCTATTAAAATTTATACTAATTTTGTAAATCTAAAATGGGAATTATGAAAATTACTACTAGTGTTCTTTTTCCCCTTTGAGACTACATACGTAGTGTAACACTGAAGTGCTTAAAGTCTTCTGATATATTGGTCCTAATATGTTGGTTCTCCTTTTACCTGATGAAGTGCAGCAATTCAATGTGGAATTGACTTATTAGGTCATCGGAAATTCTCTGAAGAAATATTCAACGGTGCTGCCACTACATGGTTCTATAATTATGTTAGTGTTGCCAGAGTAGGATTTGGTGTTCGAACTGGGCATTCAATCATTTCCAATATATTTTAGATGGATTCATATCTGGTTATCTAAATGACCACATCTTCCTAAGGAATAATTCAGAATGATCCTCAAAAAGTAAGCAAATGGGTTTAGCTCAGTGATATGGTGCATTATCATCCTGGAAAATTCCATCGTTGTTTGGGTATATGAAGTCTGTTAATGACTTCAAGTGGTTTTGCAAGTAGCTGAACATAACTATTTCTAATCGATGACTGGCTCAGTTTGTCCAGAGGTTCGGGCCGCGGTAGCCTAATGGTCAAAGTCGTGGACTCGCGGCCGGCGGTTTTCGTTCAGTCACGGGTTCGATCCTTGGCCGCCGTGTAGTCTGGGCTGATGCACGTTAAATCTATTCAGGGCCTAAAGTCCTCCCGTTGGCGTGGTGTGGATGTTAGGAGAGGGGGTGCCAGCTTAGGTGTCGTCCTCGTCACTTGACCGTGGCTCAAAATTACGAGGTCCGTCGCCAATAGCCTTCGTGTTGCTTCTAGTGCGACGTTAATAAAAACTAAACTTAACTTGTCCAGAGGACCCTTAACATTATGGAACCACCACTAGCTTGCACAGCAGCCATAGTATCAGCATCCTTTATATTACGAGGAAGACGTCATTGGAATACAGATTGATATGCATTCGAAAAGTGAAAAATTTGGTAGCATTAGAGCTATGACGCCACACTCTAAACAAAATGCTATCTTTGATTTTCGGAATTATATTTTATCTCTCGTTCTTTTGCTCCTACATGTAATGTTGTTTGTAACCTTTTATATAAAAATTTTCTTTTTGCCCATAAATGCTGAGTGCGGGGGGATTATCTTCCGAGATGTCGGTTTGTAGCTCTGAACCCTTTGGATGAGCTCGATCCTTTTGGGCATTCTGCTAGTTGCTTCTAGTGCGACGTTAAACCAAACTCGGCGCTTGACCGAGGTTCAAAATTACGAGGTCCGTCACCAATAGGCCTCGTGTTACTTCGAATGCGACGTTAATAAAACCAATCAATCAGTCGTTAGTAAAAGCATTCGAGTCTTTCTGCTGCCATATCCATCTACACCAAATTATACTGTACATCCCACATTGATTGTTGCTATTATTTGATGCAGTGTTGCTTGTCTATGAGTGCTCTACTCAAATGTTGCTGGTCGCGGTCATTAAGTTGTCACGGTCGGCCACTGCGTTCTCCATGTTTGGAGGTAATGCCTGCCTGAGATTATGTATTTTCAGCACACTCTGGGTTGAGGAATGTGAAATTACGTAACAAATTCCAAAAGTGGATGCATATACGTCTTTTTTAACTAACACACCAAGTTATTAGTTCCAGTCGTGCAAGCATATTCATGTTAAGAAAAATTTTCACACGAATCACTTGAGTACAGTTAAGAGCTCCGTGTATGCATTGAACATTTATATATTTCTCTGCGATGCTCAAGCTGTCTTAACATTTGCTTAATACTGTTCGTGACCGGCGGTTTTCGTTCAGTCGCTGGTTCGATCCTTGGCCGCCAGAGACCCGCCGTGTAGTCGGGGCCCAAAGTCCTCCCGTTGGTGTGGTGTGGATGTTAGTAGAGAGGGATGCCAGCTCAGTTGTCCTCGTCACTTGACCGTGGTTCAAAATTACGAGGTCCTTCGCCAATAGCCCTCGTGTTGCTTCTAGTGCGACGTTAATAAAAACTAAACTAGCATTGGGATATGCAAATGATTAGCATTTCAGCGCAAACGCACATCATGTGCACCTGTATTGCCACCAGCAAGGGCTTATTTAAGGAAAAAAATGCCGATGTATGATTGGTTGGATTTATGGGATATAGAGAAACAAAGACTATTATTCCCCACAATGCCATTTTGAAGCACTGGAATTGCTTTTTCGTGCTTATGTAGCTTCAGTATGCCTCGAAGACGGTTACGAGCATCATTCGAGCACGTTTCTGAGTTCAACCGAAAAAGAATTGCTGCCTACAGAAAATGCGGATTATCTTTCCGAGAAATCGTTGAGCTCGTCGGACGAGCAGCAGTGAAACGGTTCTGTAATCGATGGAGGCGAGATGGAATGACTAAGTGACGGCCCCGATTGCACACCCTCTATTTGCACCTCTACGTGTGATGACAAGCATATTGGGGGCACGGCAAGGACGTATCACTCTTATCATCCGGAATCATACATAACAATCGGAGTCCATACGAACAATTCGATGTCATTTGCAGTACAGTAAAATGTCCTCAAGGCGCCCTTTGCTATGGTGATCTTTTTCTCAAAACCACGAGCGTTTGCGTCTGCAACGGTGCTTCGAATGACAGACCGAATAATTATGCATTAACAGAGGAATCATGCTTCAGCCTGCTACTTCATGATGGTTGCATCGCAACAATCATAAAGTGGCGAGTGCCAGTCCAGTGGACTCTTTACTCAGTATGATATAGAAGCCTTGAATTTTTTTAATATGAAAACAAACATGCTAAAAATGTGCTTTAACGCACATATGAATTATAAAAAAAACGGATGAAAGGAAAGGGTATAGGAAAGTGAATTATTTTTTTTATATATATATTTACAATGGGGATGAGATTTTTAAGAAATTTTAAAAAAAAATTGTTTAATCGTATCGTAAGATAAGATTATAAAGTTTTTATGTCATTTTATACCCTCAGTGCCTTGGGTAGATTCAAATGTCTAATCCTCAGCAAGAGGAGAATATTTCATATGATTTTTTAGAATTTTTTTATTATTGTATAATTACAATAGTAATATATACAATATTATTTAAACTTTCTTTGGTGATATGAAAGCAGAAGAAGGAAGGGAAAGGTAAAAATGGTTCTTGTTTGACTGGGTATATAGCAATGGTCAACAGACTAGTTTACGAGAGGAGAGGTGGGGATGGAGTGACTGAAAGAGGTTATTGAAGGATTTAATTTAAGAGGTCTGAGTTGGAATGCTAAGTGTTATGGGGGAATTAAATGGACATAATTATTGCAAGATTGGTAGGGTAAGGCTTGGGTTCCACTATTGTGAGCAAAAATTATTTGTGTCCTTATTAGTGAGATAATGAAGGGAAATCGTGTCCAAACCGATGACAATATCGAAAAAAACAAGTAATCTGGTTTGATCTGACCATCGATTAAGTATTCGTGTGATTGCTGAGACTGCGGGAATTGACAGAGAATCCGTACTACAAATTTTGCATAACAATTTTAACACGCTAAATGTATGTGCCAAACTGGGGCCTAAAACTGTTACATCTGAACAACAAGAAACTCTTAAAAATGTTTGATCTGACACTTTGAATGTCACTGCAAATGACCCATACTTATTGGAAAGGATAATAACGTGTAACGAATCGTGATATTTAGGATCCTCAAACGAAACGCCAATCCACGCAATGAAAGAGCCCATTGTGACGGGTTCAACTCGAAATAAAAATTCTTAATTCTTTAAAATTTAATTTATTACTACACGACGTCACAGAACAGTACAAGAAGACGGATATTACAGAACACATAGAGCATTTTCAACAGTTAAGGTAAACATATCACACACGCTCAACACAAGAGCTTCGAAGAAAAAACATCACAGTTCTACTACTATCCGCCACACTCAACGTTCCTCTCTGGTCCCCACGGATAGGATTCGTGCCAATCTTCGGAACTCGTTTCTTCCAGTCAAAACCGGTTACGACCGTATCACAGCAGCATTGAGAGGCGACTTTGTGCTGCCATCTATATTAGGAATGGTTAATTACGTGATGGAAGTCTTTACACTATCTTCCTCGCTAGCCAAAAATACTCGAATGAGCAAATCAAAATTTAAAATAAAGATGATTATTTTCTTTTCGATATTCATGGGATTGAGTACCTTCTCTGGGCTCCTGAAGGTCAAACTATTAATGAGCATTACTACCTTCACGTTCTTGCTGAAATAAGCGGGAAATACTTGAATTGTGAAAGGACAAGTCATTCCGTATTGTCTGTTAAGAGGTTTCTAGCTAAGTACAGCATTCCAATATTAGGCCACCCGCCTTATTTGCCGGATCTTGAGCCATGCGACTTCTGTCTGCTTCCTGAAGTGAAAGGAACGATTTGAGGCTGTGAAAGGAAAAGCGGCATGCGTCCTGAAGTAGCTGACAGATAAAGACTTTCAGCTATGTTTCGAACGATGGAAGATTCGCATGGAGCATTGTAGGGATAGAGTAGGGATGTACAATAAAGGTGATAATAAGTAAATATGTATGAATTCAAAATAAAATGTTGCAGAGTGCCATTCTCGTTATTTAATATAGCCACACCTTGTAGTGTTAAGTTATAATTATTACAAATCAATAAGATAGAAACTTAATTTTTTTTATTTGTTTTTCTTAAGACTTCACTACATTGTCACCATCTAAAGGTATACATTTCTCTCAAAATTTCTTATCTTTCGAAGACCGTAATTGTAGAACTCTGCAGATCATACTAGGTCCTCTGCATATTACAGATTACTTCAATCTATGGATTCTTGAAACCAAACAAATCAACATTAATAGCTGTGATTTACAGCATTATGTACATTAGAATCTATTAATAAATATCTAAAATAAATTTTATGTAGAAAGCTCGGTTATATATTTCTTAAAAATAATTACGCCTTAAAGATACTCCTACATATATAAAGAGAAAGATTATTCTTTATAATAAAAAATTAAAGATTTAGAAAGTCTTTTTTGTATATAAAATGCAAATGAAATTTTTACAGTCAGTTGGTAAATATAGCTTTAAAGTTAACACATAATATATCAAATTATTAGCAATATTTATGATAGCTCAAAGGTAGTATCTAACCGAAAATTAATTTCTGATTTTTATCGTTATTTATCATTCCTTTTTGCAATTGAATGCGTTTAGCTCATCGTTTGATATTTTCCTTTTTGTGTTTAATAAATAGAATGAACTTTATTTTTTCTTCCTTTGAGTAGAAATAGCACTTTTCTGGATAATATAATACTCATTGTTTCAAAATCCTTAATTAAAACATATTAGTCAAGCACACAAGACTATTTTAGAATATCGCTCTTCCTTTAAGAAATTTCAGAAATTTGTTGAATATCATTAACTTCGATTACATGCTGAAGAAAATAAAACAGAAAAAATTGATTATCACTTACGTATTGTTAAAAATTACATATCACACACATCTTATAATTTTTTGTTCTAATACTGACCATTGCACAGGTGATGAGAAATACATTATTATGAATAGGAAATGGCTTAAATGTCAATGAGAATTTCAAGGAATGGAAAATTTTCCGAAGACAGACAGTTAATTATTAAAAGTTTGGGGTTCGCTCTTATTTCATTACGTCAATTCGAAACTTTTTACTCTGTTTTATCCTTTCTACTTTTCCCAACAATCCTCTTTCTTTACAATGTGAGGTTCTCAATTTAAATAATGTAATAAAGTAGTCCAAAAAGTTAGTTAAAAGTAAAAATCGAGAGAATCCAATACAAGTTTAGTATTCTAAATATGTTTAATGATAAAAAACAATGCTCCTTTTACATTCTGTTTTGTTATAGATATAATTATATATCTAGACACTTTCGAGAAAAATTAAGCAAAGAAGTCCCGAGGGACTCGACATGTCTCATAATTAAAAAAAAAAATTTAAATTTTAGAATGAAATTTTTAGATAGCATTACATTAAGAGTCAACTTATATTCACGTATACTATGCATTAAATGTTTAACATTACGAACCAATTTACAGAAGGTTAAAAGAGATACGTGAAATAAGAAATTTTTAAGAAGTAAATATAAATTCCCTATTTTCAATGGTTTACTAAATTGGCAAGAAAAGAATGCTTAGGATATTATAGGGATTGTCTAAAAAAAAATCCAAGATTTTCTCATTCTGCATACTTGGAGACTTTTTTTTTTTTCTACTTCAAATGAAGCAACTAATCTGATAATTGTTTTTTCAATTATATTAATTATTATTGAGTAAGTCTGGGACTTTCGAAAATCATGGAATTCTCATTTAAATTAAATTTCATGAGGTTTGACATAAATAAACTGGTAAGTAATATGAATAAAAAAAAATCCTTCAAGAGAAATGGTGAAAATTCAATATTAAATATTATTTTTATTTTAGCAATCTTATAAAAAAAATCGTTGAGGCCGCGGTAGTTTAGTGTCGAGGCTCAAAGTCCCCACGTTGGTGTTGAGGGGAAGTTTAGAAAGGGAGGTACAAGTTCAAGTGTCGTATTCATCACTTGACCGTAGTTCAAAATAAAGGGTACTTGTCCATTATAGCGGCGCCCACCAAAATTACGATTTCGGATGTAGACGGAAAATCGCCAAGCAGTAAGATTTATCGCTATGTTTGGTTGTTAACTCCTAAGGTTGTAGTCCTAAAGAAACAGCACTTCATCGTTTTAGTAAAATATCGTTGGCCTGTTAACTTTACCTATTTTTTTTAAATACCTATTTTGTTGCCTTTGAAAATGTCGTTAACAATTTTCAATTTACCAAACAGCGAAATGGATGATGGTTTTACACTTTTCACGGTGAACCATAAGTACAATTTTGTAGATCCGTCAAAGGGAGCTCACACGCAAAATGTTGAAAGAATGTGGATTCCGCAAAATGGCGTAACAAGAAACAGCGCTGCACTGCATCATCTAGAATCGTATCTGGCAGAATTTATGTGGAGGAAATATGTAGGGAAAAAAAATGCTTTCTATGAAATAGTGAACGCAATTTCGGAAATATGGTCTTTTATGTAGATAGATGCTCTAAAAGTTATGTAAATATTAATATTAAACATCTAAATTTTTATAGCACTTATTCTGATGAGATTTATCACTAAACATATAAAAGATTAATAAATAAAAATATTAATTAAATTTTTTTTATCTTACTGATTAGTGTGTTATTTGTTTTCCTACATTTCAATTTTGCGCTCCGCTTACTTAGCGCGTTTAAGGCTCCCGTCTACCCACCATTTTGATTTCATTAGCTTAATGTTAATCCAATGGAATTTCGACTTGAATTCTCCCATCTTTATTATTTGATCTGTTTGAATGCAATAAAGTGCATTTGAAAGAGTAAAAAATAATGAATGCTTCTGTGGAATTACTTTTTTCCTAAAATTTTTAAAAATATTTTTTTTCCTATTTTACTTATTCGTTTTTGAGTTTTCTGGTCTTTAAAGAATATTTTCAAATATTTTTAAGAATCGGAGGAAAAAAGTAATTCCACAGAAGCATTCATTATTTTTTGTTCTTTCAGATGCACTTTATTGCATTCAAATAGATCAAATAATAAAGATATGAGAATTAAAGTCAAAATTCTATAGGATTAACATTAAGCTGATGAAATCAAAATGGCGGGTAGACGGGAGCCTTAACTAGCTTGGTGACATTGGCGTATTCTTAATTTGGCGGGCGTCGCCTTAATAGACAAGTACCACAAATAAAGTAGCCCGTCTCTCAAAGCCCTCGTGCTGCTTTTCAGTGCGAAGTTACTAAAACCAATCAATCAATCGATAAAAAAAATCTTTTGATATTTGTTCTGAAAATCATTAATTTACTGTAAATTATAAAATATTGTTGAGGTAATAGTTAAAAGAATCAATGAAGCTAAATAATGTCATACACACACACACACATATATACATACATACACACACATATATATGTGTGTGTATATGTATATACACACACACATATATATATATATACACACACATATATATACATACATACACACATATATATATACATACACACACACACACACACACATATATATATATACATACACACACATATATATATATATACACACATACACACACATATATATATATATATATATATATGATGGCCCCTTATCATATCTTTAATTGTAATACGAATTCTGGATTCCTAATTCATCTTTTTAACTTACTTGCTTAATTTATTTCAAAGAAATAAAAGTAAAATATAAACAGAATATTTAGACAAGGAAATTATGTGACTGAAGTACGAAAATGTATTAAAAAAATGATTTATAAAATTTTTACTTCAATTAAATCATCAATTAAAGTATTTAAATAAACACAAAATAATTTTACATTATTGTTAGTGATATAGGACTTTTGAACAGCACTGTTTATCCGAAAACGCAAAAAATATAAACAATCATGTAAAACGATATTTTTGTCCTAAAGTTTGGATTGTATTGTCTTTTATGCGGCTAGAAAATACGTTTTACAGAGTGGGGGAGGATACTTATAGAAGTAATACCATAAAAGTAAGGGTGTACTTAACAACAGACTTGACAATAAATTTTGTCGCCAAATGTCACTAAATTGCCAAATTTGGCAACAAAAAATGTTTCTTCGAGAAGAAAGGACAAATTCCTAGGAGCAAGTAAAAGCAAGTAGTTCTTTACAAAGTATATAATGAGCCAATAATTCTGAGTATCAGGTTTAATTTATGGAGTGTATGTAAACGTTTTGGGCTAATGCGATATTGTGATTTGAATTGCTGTGTTCAGCGATTGAGAGAATTCTGAATTTGTGTTATTGTATATTTTTATATCTATGTGTTTATAGATCCTGTTAAATAGAAATGTTGCGTATTTGTTAGAGATTCTCAGAATAAATTTGGATTTTCTAGAAAAGAACTTGCGTTTTAATTTCGTTGACCTTTCTTGAATTTGAAAGAGGATTCACCGCATAAAACTATTATGATTTTTCTTTGTAATTTCTTCTATTTCCAGAAAGGAAAATTAACGAAAAGCTGCTAAATTAACTTGAATATGTTTAACAAGTTTTGTTGTGTTGTATCGTTAAATAGAAACTCCAAGGAGCAAAGGTTTTCCGTAAAATATGAAATAAGTAATTAAACATATAAGAAAATGTTAAATCTCATTTCACACATTCAGTATAGCATTAAATTTATATTTATTGCATAATCTGCTATTTAATTTGAAGACAAATTAAGGTATTTCATACCTCTTTCATATGTTTCACTTTGGAAAAAAAATAATAAATTAATTTTCATTAATTGTCAAATTTTTGTGAAGAAACAAAAAACATTATAGATTTATTTAATTAACAAAATCTAGAAACTTTTGTTTGATTGGAATTCTAGATATTTGAAATATTTATTTAGTCTTTTCAAAGCACAGTATTTATGGAATTCCCATCAAAACTGAATGGGAATAAAAGTAATGTACATATTACATGTATCAATATTAATAAATTATAATCAAATTAATACAGTAAATAATTTTTATGGTATTAAGCAAAAATTGTCTAAATTTTAGTTATAAAAATTTAATAAAATATGAGACGGGAATGGTTATATTTTCCCCACAGATATAAACATTATGTCTTGATATTCTGTAATAACTTAAAAAAATTATCCATCAGAAATGTGATGAAAATTTTTCTGAGTTTACATTGAGATACATTTCCCATTTATAAAACGACTGTAAACAACTCTCTTGAATTAGTATTTTCGGGGGGGGGGGAGGATAAAAAAGGGACCCGAGTCGATACATTAAACAAAGAAAATTAATCTGAAACAACTATCATCAAATCAACAATGAGTCAATTGTTAAATTTCTCATTCTAATTCTTAACAAGAATATTTTTATATCTTAACATAACAATGCATATTAAACAATATAGCTCTGTAATAGAGGGGAAGGAAATAATCAAAACACTTTTTTCTGTTCATTATATGTGATATTTATTGAGGATAAAGCGACTTATTGAAACTTGTGCAAATTTCAAGACTTTTGTGATATACTCCAAGTGCTTGTGGTTACACTTACAGATATGCTAGATTACGTTTTTGAGGTGAGCTTTTACGTTGTTTCCTGTGGGATGGCTATGATCGCCGAACTTGATCTGGATTTCATTCTTCAAATCACTGCTTGTGTAGTGTTTGTAGAAATCGTTAAGTACTGTTTTACAATGATTTTGGATGATATAAATGTGGAAAGAGAAATTCTGATTTTAGATCAGGAGATGAAAGTTGATGAGAAAAAAGGAAAAATTCCTATTGTCCATTCTTTGATGGTTTATAAGATGTGTGAAGGTTTGGGCATAAATGCTCAAATTGCTCCTGCTGAGGATAGGAAATTCAATGAGCGACCGAAGTGTGCGACTCCGACGGTTGCATCGGAGACCAAGGAACAAAAGAGTATGTTAAAAACACTAAAAGTAGTTCCAGTTGTTAAATCTGCTTCAGTTTTCACGTTTTGCACTGCATTAGGAATCGAAGCCATACTGGATCCTCTACAAGATTAAAACTATTCAAAATATTTTTTTTAAAATAGCCCATTCCATAGAAAAGACATTTTATTTCACATAAGCTTACAATTGTATCAACGACATTAAAATAATTTAAACAATAAAAGATTGCAAGCCTGGAATGCGATTTCAATATTAAAAGAAAAAGAAGAGTGACTGTATATCTGAATTTACAATTAAAGTAGAAGTAATAAAGAAAATGTGACTTGTCATAAGTGCATAGAGAAAAATTGAGACAAGAGGAGTCACTGCAAAGAGTTATGACTTTGGAGATCAATGCTGATGTAAAATTAATTTCTTGATGACTATACACTTCAATGTGCATCTCATGCAAATGAACGACTCAAAAGGAGACTTAAATAATATGATTTATAAGCGATCCTCCGGGATCTGATGGAATAAATTGACGAGAAGGACTCATCCGTCTCGTCCATACCCAATTATGTCTGTGTTGATCGTGCTTTGGTACGACAGTAAACCGCGAAGTTTCGTTCGCGTTCTTCGCGACAATTCATTGTAGATCGCATTCATTGCGACAATTCAGTGTAGATCGCGCTAGTCGCGACAATTCATTGTAGATCGCATTCATTGCGACAATTCAGTGCAGATCGCAATCATTGCGACAATTCAGTGTAGATCGCGCTCGTCGCGACAATTCATTGTAGATCGCATTCATTGCGACAATTCAATGTATCTTTTCATTGCGACAATTCATTGCAGATCGCAATCATTGCGACAATTCAGTGTAGATCGCATTCATTGCGACAATTCATTGTAGATCGCGCTCGTCGCGACAATTGATATTCCCTCGGGGGCACTTTCCTCAAGTGTTAAAACTAGAGGAAGCTATTGATCGTAAGTCTGTACGACACTATACGACGAAGCTTTGTTCACGTTTACCGTGGCAATTCAGTGTAGATCGCATTCGTCGCGACAATGGAGATCCCTTCGAGGCCACTTTTCTCAAAGGTTAAAAATAGAGGAAGCTTGCTCACGCTTGATTTGACAATTATAAGCAATTCCCCAGCTGGTTGTTGAATGCCCTTACAGTTTAATATGTACATCAAGTAAGATAATAAAAAAAAAGTTAGTGCGAGTTTAGCCATATATGATCAATGAACAAATGAGAAAATAAAATAAAAAGTAATCAGAATTTTGATATCACTATAAAAGTGGATTTCTGAATGATTGTGAATTTAAAACGCGCTTCCTGTAAATGACTTTAAAAAAAAAGGACTCGAAAAATTTTTGAATGATGGTGAGTAGAAGAGACCAAAGAAGAACTCCAGGTTCAGCTTTCGTCATAAAAAGCGATTTCGAGTGCCTCAATCCAGAAATTTGAATTTCTGTAAAGGATTTGTATAAAAAAATTAACAGACAATCATGAACAGTGGAAATTGAAAAAGTAACAAAAGCATCACACGCACTTCTCTGGAAATCAATTATCGATGCGTGCATAGATTTCTTGATTGTTCATTTGCTATAAAGGAATGGATTTAACGAACTGAAACTTGAATAATTGTGATGTCAGTAAAAAACCTTAAAAAATGAGACTTTAATACGACGTTCTAGTGAATAATTATATTTTTTGTACATATATCCATTCGGTTTAAAAAAAATCATTAAAACACTTGTTAGTTATGCAAAATATTCATCTGAGATTTGTCATAACTATTTCTCATTGGATGAACAAAGACGAGATTAATTACATCAGTGCTGTTTTGTATGAGTACGATATCGTACGAAATATAAAATCCTAAGAAATAACAAATAATTAAAAAGTCATCATCTAACGAGAACAAAGATTTTCTGTTAACAGTCGCAAGTGTACAAAAAAGGAAATTTATAATGGATTTATTTCACAAGATATATATATATTCTCAACGTTGTTTTGCTAAAACAAATTCTCCATGCATCGTAGTAGCTTGAATAGTTTTGCAGCAAAATGACATAAACATCATAAAGTTTCAATGGTCATTGGAAATGTTTACTGGAAAATTGATCATAAAACTCATGGAAAAGGAACCAAGCATTGCAAAAACTAGTTATTCGGTTCATATATTCTCAAGAAACATATATTCTCAACGCTGTTTTGCTAAAACAAATTCTCCTTGCATCGTACTAGCTTTCAGATTTTTATAGCAAAATGACATAAACTTGATCAAATTTCAATGTGTGCTGGACCATTCATCATAATAGTCATGGAAAAGGAATCAATAGTTGCCGAAGCTGACTACTTGGTACATATACTCTACAGAAACATATATTCTGACCCTGTTTTGCAGAAGCAAGTTTACCATACATCATACTAGCTTACACATTTTTCCAGCAAAATGACATAAATATTTTCAAGTTTCAATGACTTCTGGAAATATCTGCTGGACAATTTTTCATAATAGTTCTTGGAAAAGGAGCCAAGCATTACAGAAATCTACTACTGGGTACATATATTCTCAACGCTGTTTTGCAATAGCAAATTGTCCCCATACCATACTAACTTTCAGATTTCTTCAGTAAAATCACATAAACATTATCAAGTTTGAATGTGTACTGGAAACGTTTTCTAGACAAATAATTATGATATTTAAGGAAAATGAACAAAGAATTGCAGAAATGAGCTACTAGGAATACTTAACAAACTCAATACATTTACCGAAGAAATTGCATTTAAAGAATCCTCCAGATAATAACTTTTATTGCATATAATTTCATAATTCTAAATATGTCAAAACTGTTTTCATTAACCATATCAACAAGGAAAAAAATTAAACAGATCTTATTAAAAGTTTTTAAGTTGTTAACAATATTCTTTGTGTCTGTAATCGTTTGTGAAATGAATATTGAAAATTTCTTAAATAAAGCGGGATTTGAAACACTTGTGTGTATTTTTTTTTTTTTTTTTGAATTTACACTTTTGTTATTATTTTAATAATGACTATATTGAGTTTCTGATACATTAATTGTATTTATTACATAACATGACTAGGATTTTAGAACAAAAAAACATTGTAAAGAAGTTCCAAATAACTTCAGAAAAGAAACGTCCAGAGATTTTCTTACAAAAAAAGTTTACTTTCATGTTTTCGTCACTTAATCCACACCTATTTAGCTTCTGATAAAAAAAAAATACCTGATTTATGTATTTCATATTTCTAGCAAAACAAATATTCTTGTTTCTTTATAAAAAAAATAAATTTCTTTATAAAAATTGAAACTGGAAAATTTTTATTTGTTTTATACTCATACATTTTTATTCCAGGCTAGATATTTTTATTAATCAAAAGCTTCTACAAAAATTTAAACGTTTCATGAGATAAAAATCCAATTTTTCTTTGCTTTTACAAAAATAATTTATTTAAATTAATACTATCATGTAATATATTTTAAACTTCTTCGAAGCACTTGAATATGAGAATGCATTTTTGGTGCGTTTCCATTACACCGGCGCAAGCGATAAAGTCGCCAAATATGATACAAATGACGTCAAACGGAATATGTGTAAATTGTGTGTTGTCGCCAATAAAGTCTACTTGGTGAGATTTGCGCCAGCGAAACGGAAAAGTACCGCATTTTTTAAACAAAAAAATACAATAAGAAAGATATTTCAGATTAAATCGACTCTAAAATATTATAAGCTTTTTGCAATGGACAGGTTAAAAAATTTCAAAAATAAAGAATAAATTTAGTTATTTTATATTCAATTATGTAATTGTAGAATAGATAAAATTAAACTTTATTTTTATTTACGCATGTCAAAACTGACTAATAATACCGACATCTGCTATCATTTTGTGACAGAATTAACTGACAGAAGTTTTTCAAATAGTTTTATACTCATTACTTATTAAGAAATTAAACGGTAGGTTTCTTAAGTAAAAAAAAAGCATCTAAACTGATTATTATGACAATCTCTTAATCTCTCTCTCAGTCTTTATCTTATACGCTCTTAATCTTTTTTTCTATATATATTAATCTCCTATCCAAAAATAATTCATTTTAAATCTAAATATTTAAAAATTAAAAAGTTTTGCTACACTCATAGAAAAAAAAAAAAGCTTTTTCAGAAGTTTAGTTTTTATTAACGTCGCACTAGAAGCAACACGAGGACTATTGGCGACGGACCTCATAACTTTGAACCATGATCAAGTGACGAGGATGACACCTGAGCTGCCCCCCCTCTTCTAACTTCCACACCAACCTACGGGAGGACTTTGGGTCACGACAAATTTAACGTGCATAAGCCCCGGCTACACGAAGGGTCTTTGGCGGCCAAGGATCGAACCCACGACTGAACGAAAACCGCTGGTCACGATTCCGAAACCATGACTACTAGGCTATCGCGGCCACGGCACACTCAGCAAGAAGCAAGTGTGTAAATTCAAATTAAGAAATAGTTTAGTCTCTCTCATTACTTATACAAATGATTAAAGTGTCAGCCACATCGGTGCCATTGATATCAGCAAACACATTGTGTTCTCTCAAAGTTCCTAGTTTCTACTCCAACTGTATGGGCTTAATTTATTGACTTCAAGTTTAGGAATGCCTTTGAGAAGAAAAAAACTTGCATTTTAACAATTGTATGTCTTTGAGTAGGGTCGCATAGTTAGAATGAATAAGGGCTAAGGGATTATTACGTTGGAATGCACATCATATCGGTCATGCAAATGTTACAGTTTCACGCTAAAGGCGGAATCGAGTACAAGAAAGCTTGCACTTCAGTAAAGCAAACTCAGTGAGAGCTAATTCGATTACAAGTAGGGAAAATCAAAGATTAATCCGGCAAGCGGGATACCCACCAACTGCCTCAATTCAGGACATTATGCGAACAGTGATGCCCTTTCTACATCATCCTGTAACTTTCAGTGTCATTAAATGGCGTCTACATGATTCTAGATTGCTTTCACGGGGACCATAGAGGGGAAATTAAATAGGCAGAAACAGAAACGTTGAACAGAAACGCCGCAAGAGTTGCATTGTTGCCACGAAAGAGAAGAATGACAACTGATGAACTTTATGTGTGGTCCTCATCAAAGCCACTTTGACTGCTCAAAGGTTAGTTAGTAAAGTCCTTCAACACCCCCCTTCTCGGTAGCCATTTCTTTCGTGAACGCCCATCCCAATCCTCTATTTCAGAAGTCTTGAAACTGGGTTCCGCGGAACTTTGACAGAAGTTCCTCAAGAGATCAATCTTTGTTTAATCAAAGCTCAAAAAATGTTAGTAAAATTTTAGTTTTTGTAAAAGGTCGAATTCTTAAAGTATGTTTGATTGTAAAATTATACATAAATAACCATTTTATGGATAAAATAAAATCTTAAATTTCCTAAAAATCACGTGCTTTAAATACATTAACCGAGATTCATTAGGTCACACATTAGTATCCATTCTTTGCTTAGGTGAAGAATTGCTCACTTATTTGGACACTTATTTCACTATTTTCAAGGTACAAAGTAAAATTGACGTCATTCTTTCAAAATTGAAATTTTGGGCGGATTGCATTTTGAAAGTTGATATTGAATGCTTTCCTAATTTGCGTAGTATTTTAGTAGATGGTAACGCTGATCCCGATAAAAATGTAAAAATTAGTATGGTCCAACATTAATCATAACTGCAAAAAACATTTCTTGAATACTTCCTTGTTCAAATGTGTACTTCACGTTACGTATTGTCATCAAATTTTTTCGATCGTTAATTTAATCCTTCCCATCAAGCTAGAGCTTTGAAATTTTTAGGAATCGTTCGTACTCGCCTAACAATGCAATATTTATATACGTTTAGAATTTTAACTAATATATTTCAATAATTTTAATAAGTCAAAATATTCTTTCCTCTGAAGGCCTTTTAGGATTGAGGGCTTCTTTCCCCTCTGGGAACACCAGGCACTCCCACACCGCATGAGGTTATCCGTAAACCTTTGTACTCACAAAGAAATGCTATCTCCCTTTACAATCTCAGATAGTAAGGGTTGCTGACTTTTGTAATGTGCATCCATTCGAAAAGTTTCCAATATTGAGCGCCATATCTTATCGCAATAATTTTTCTGAATTCTGGTTCCCATTTTTTTAATAGAACTGACTTACAAATTTCAAATGCATGTTTTGTTGATTTTATATCTATGATTTGCAATACACTCACAAATGTCTCTTTTATTAAATTTTTTTAAGATAAAATAACTATGAGTATTAACTAATATTTCAATAATTTTTCTCTAATACCTTTTGCCACCATATATAAAAACTGTTGGTTTTTTTATATCAATTTTTTCTGCTATGAGATGTTGCCAAAGACTACTTTTAATAAAAAAATCTTATTTCTGTTTTCTATTATCTTTTAATTGTTTCACAGCATTTGGATGGTTAGTTATCTTTTACGGTTTCCATCAACATCAGTGTTTTAAGAATCCAAAAGCCAAGATATTCTTCAATGTTGTCCTCATCATTGTTGTAGAGAGTTGAATATATTCCATGCTAAATACTTTTCCGTCAGTTTAGATTTATAATTATTTTTCATTTTACTGTGAATAGATTTTTAGATATTAAGTTGGTTCCGTCTACCAGCTATTCTGATTTCATGAAGTAATAATTAATCGAGTAAATTTCTATGTGATTTCTTTCTCCTCAAAGTTATAACTATTTCATCTATATGAATGCAAACAATTCATCTTGCATAATAGCAAATAAAAAAAAAAAAAAAAAAATAAGGTCTTCAGGAATTAACAATTTCACCTTGATTTTGAAAATTTTTACAATATTTTTTTTAAATTCGGAACCAGAACCACGTAAGAATAAATAGGTTAAAATATTCTTAAAAATCGGAAGAAAAATGGAATCTCCGCAGAAACCTTAATTATTTTTTCTTGGCTGCACTTGATCTAAATACAGAAAATAGATAAGATTAGGGCGTATAGAAATTATAGGATTAACACTACAGTCTACAATCAATATAGATATTGGTGACCAAATTTAATTATAAATATGTTTCAATTTAATCGTATGTTAGAAATACAAACATTGTTTTTACTCCAGACTTGTGATTACTTTAATCATATTATTAATATTGTATAATTAAACCTTCTCTATCTACTTAAAGTTGCACTATAATATTTAATAATAGCTGTATTCATACACCACTATTACAGGTCTTAAATAATAGAGATTAGAAAAAAAAGCGAAAAATAAGATTGGAATAAATTAATGAATGTTTATAATCTACATATATTCCAATTAGAGAATTGAATGAAACGAGTAGCGAGCAAGCAGAATGAAGAGCAATGATGAGTAAACACGATGAAGTGAGTAAATGGGTAAGGTAAAATAAATGAATAAATGAGTGAGTAAATGAATTAATTGAGTGGAATGATAAGTGAAGTGAGTGAAGTAAATGGCTGATGAGTACGTTAAAGAATGAATAAGTAGAGAAAGTAAAGTAAAGGAATGAATAAGTGGAAGTAGAATAAAAGAATGAGTATTAAATAAAAAAAAT
>BMAW01091779.1:62032-87640 GCA_019974015.1 Nephila pilipes | reverse complement strand
CAATTTTGGAAATCGCTCCAAGTGGTTGGGCTAAATTGTTAGGCGAGCGAGAACGATTCCCAAAGTTTCAGAGCTCTAGCTTGATGGGAAGTTGGTTAAATTAACGATCGAAAATTTGATGACACACACACACACTCACCAAGTGAAATACATAAAAACGTTTTAATGAAATAGAAAAGTCTTTCCTGCCTCTAAAAGTGTGCCTCTGAGTCATTGTTTGTAGATGAAGAGATGAGGACGGGGTAGAGAGAGTAGACGTTTGTAGATCCCCTCCCCCCAAAAAAACACCACAAATTTTATTTTTATGGTATCTTAATTATTTTATTAAATTATCTTCATTTTTGTAATTTTTATTACTTGATAAAATTATATTAATACTTGAATAGTCTTAAATAGCAGAAATAAGACTGATATAACTTATTATTTACTTTTCACCAAGTGGGTGATTCTAAACTAAAGAAATTGCTTCTTTCATGATAATGACTATATTCACCCTCCAAAATTAATTTCTGGATACACCACTGGAATATCCTCTCGATAATTAGGCAGATATAGGACCAGAGCACCCCCGGATTATCGAAAAAGCCAGACTACTGAAAAATCACTAATAATAATGCATTTAAACAGCAAAAGCTATGTATTATTGTGTAAAATTTTATTCAATGCCCGGGAATAAGACATCAAACACACGAAATAACTAACACTACAAACAATTCTTTTTTTTTTTTTTTTTGCGACGACAGCCTACATTATTCCATTGAAGTAGAAGGCATAAAATAATTTTATACTTTGTTAAATTGCCTGGTTATGTAAAAATGCCGGATTACTGGTAGACCGGAAAGGTAAAATGCCGGATAATAAATTGAGTACTGCACCAGAAAAGACAAAAAAAAAATGACGTTTAGCTTGCAACAACTCTCTTTAACTACAACGCCAGAAGTTAAAACGCCTTATTAACTAGCCCGATTGAGACGTCTTTTTCAGCCTGGTAGGAAGAAGTACAGCAAAAAGTGATCGGTCAACTTCTTTTTTCGGACCCACTGGTTCAGGGTTCGAAACAGTCGCCGGCAATCAAGGCCATCAATTCTCTCTCTTTCCAGACATTCGAAAATGACCCAACACCAAAGTGGTGACTTAAGACTTGAACACCAGATGGCAGCATAGCTTAGAATTACTGATTGCATATGCAAAATACTTGCCTCTGTTTGTCTAAGACAATCGTGCTTAAATCCCGACTAGTGATATTACGGTTCCAGTGCAGTGTTGATGAGACCCACCACTCAACTAGAGATAGCCGATGACGTCAAATGGAAAACTGTTCCACGTGAAACTATAATGTATATTTATTGCAGTCTTCAAAACGCAATCTTCTATATTTCTCTTCGTATCATCACGATGGTACTGGAGGGGGAATATGCAGTGACTCTCTTCAATAACTACGCTTGAAGTTAAAACGCCTTATTAATTGGCCCGAATGAGACGTCTCTTTCAGCCTTGTTGATATGTGGGCAGCAAAAAGCGACCGGTCAACTTTTCTTTGGACTCACTGGACCAAGGTTCGAAACAGCCGCTGGCACCCAAAGATCAACTATTCTCTCCTTCAACGGGTCGGAAAATCACCAACGCCGAAAGCTTATTTCAGAAAAATAATAAATCACTAACTCCTTTCGGAGAAAACTTCAAATGCGAAAAATTTAAAAAATAGTTCTTAGAAATACGAGTAGCAGCATTAAATGCTTCAACGCAACTTTGTATCGTTGCCATTAGTTAACATTTTGTTGTTACTATTTCTGTTCGAAAACTCTTACGTATTTTTTCATGCTTTTGATGAAACTTCTTTATTTTAATGCAGGAAATCCTAAGAGTCTTACTTAAAGTGTAGTTCCATTTGATCTTAGTAAAATCAGCATTTTTCGCTTTCTTTTCACATGAATAGAAAAAACTCAAAAGGCTCAAGTGCTTTAATAAGGCTTCGAGGGGATTTGAATCTGAACTTATTTGACAGAATGTATAATTCCAGAATAAAAACCGATAGAAAGCTTAAGGACATCTTGATTGATGAAATTTATTTGGAAAGACTTGGAGAAAAGTTTTTCGTTCAACTATTTCTTGAAAGTATTTATTTTGCATCAAGATTTACTTTTATATTTTATTTTTGGAACTGAAAAAAAATGAGTTATAGGTACATAAATAGTACTTGAAATTTAAATTATAATCATTGCAGCAAAGATAATTAATTGAAAATTAAATAAATTATTGATAATTTAATTAAAAGTTAACATTTTTTTTTTTGCGTTATAAAGTGACAGTTTTGAAATAAGTTAATATTTTATTTGTCGACTGAAAAGAAAGAAATAAGGTTATTACAAGTGATGTTTGGAATACATGTTAATTTTTCATTAAAAATGTTTCATATTCTTTGTTTCGAAAAAGCATATACCTGTATAATAGATTTAATAATCAAGTAAATACAACGTATTTCCAATAGATCTTTCTAATCTTTATGAGTGATTGCGATTACATTTAAAAATTTATAGTTATCATTATTTATATCTAAATTAAGACATTCCATTTGCTTTTTTGATGAAGTAATCAGTCGATTGAACCGTGTCTCATTTAGAAACATACAGTTAACTTCTGAATTTCGAGAACCGCGTTAGCCCCAGTGGTCATGGTAGCGCCAGACGATGTTTTCATCGAATCGTGGAGCCATTAAAGACCCGCTGGGTAGCGGGGCACGGAGGACTACGGTAGAGCTCCGTAGTTCTCCCCTTAGCATGGGAAGAGTGTGGAAGTTTGGAGAAGAAGGTGCCAGCTCGGGTATCATCCTCGGCACTTGATGGAGATTTGAAATTACGAGGTCCGTCACCCTGGTGTTATTTCCAAGTGCAACATTAATAAACAATTACAATCACAATCTGAATTTCAGTTACAAGGATAACACACTCTTATCTGATTCTTCACTTTTCTTATTTCTTCACCACGCCATAAAAGGACTTCAAAGTTTGAAGGCGATAGGAGGCCACTATATGTATATAGTCTGAAGACCGACCCGTTTGGTGACCGGGTATGACAGAATAGTCCCACTGTATCTCATGCATGCCGTATGAGGCGACAAAAATGGGTACCCAGTGTCCGGGGGTATGGTAGGGCACCCAGTGTCAGGGGACCTCGGGGACTTGCCTTGTTTTGGTAAGTACGGGCATCATGATCCCGAGGCACCCTAGTGATCTTTCTTTCCTATGGGGTTTACTGTCTTTGGAAACTTGGGTGGCGCAACCCCAGGGATCCTTCTCTATTTTCGACCCTCCTTCTTGTCAACCAATTTTGGTCTTTTTTTCACATCTAGACCACATTTAAATCTTGTTTGGCGCAGCATAGCCACACCTGGCTCTTGCGTCCAATAACTATTACATTCTCTCACTCATAGTTTGAAGACCTTTGTTATCTTAATCAATTGCAGGCGCACTATTATATCATAATGGTTCATTACTGATTTGAATGTTACTCGCTCATCTTGGCTCACTTCGAAGAATATGCTACTCCCTATAGTTAAGCTTCCCCGTAAATATATTATTCGCTATTTTTAGGGCTATTATTAGAATTACTAAATGCGATCGTTTAATGCTTTCTTCGCCCAATGATGCGAACCAGGAATACGAATACTTTAGGAATTTTTGGTAAAAATTTGGAATACGATACATTTTTAGATATATAAAAATATACCAATATTAAAACAAGTTAGTGGTTATTACACATGTATCCACACCCATTTATAACACAGTTTCATCCCCCCAAATTGAAATGTTTCATAATTATGTCATTTTGCTCTCTTATAGGTAGCGTACGAATGAATTTAGCTTTACTATATAGGAACGAAAAATGGGATGTGTTTCATGCAGGAAAAAATTGATTTTTTCCAAAAGTAATTAATGGTGCAGGAAAATGTTCTGTTATTTTTATGTTAGTGTGTACTCAGAGTTTAATAATTATGCTGCAGCATTTTTAAATCGGCAAAATGTATCGATTTCATCCTCTAGTCTTTAACGTTAAATCAGGGCTTCTTGAACTTTTGTCATTCACGACCCCATTTATGATTGCGAGTTTCTTGACGACCCCATACAAACCTTGACGACCCCATACATGAATCATTGTTTAGCTGCAGGTTGCACGTGTGTACGCGCGCATTCCTCCCTTTGATTGTGTGTGATATTTAGAGGTGGCGGTCAGAGTGGGAAGTCAGCGGCGCGCGGTTTATTCAACATGTATGATACCGACAAACGCACTAACAATGTATAGCTACAGTATAATAATAGCGATCATCGATCGTTTACTGCTGTCGGTGGAGATAGCTCAAAACCTTCAACAAATGCGCGTGTCTAGACGCTGCAAGTCCACTGTATTCCGCCAACTCTAGTGATGTTATAAAATGGTATATATAAATATTTGACATTATAAAATCTCTCGCGACCGCAGAATTTTGCTACGCGACCCCATTTGGGGTCGCGACCCATAGTTTAAGAAGCCCTGCGTTAAATGAATACAGTCTTAATGGAAATATTAGGACATAAAGCAATTTGATGTTATATAATGATAATTTCATAACTTAAACAATTATACTTTTTTATTGTATCTACGATGAAAATAAAAGACGAAAAGACACGTAATTTATAGAAACAATCAATACAACTTCTGAGTAAAAATAATTCGAGATAAAAACCAACGTTTTTATATGGTGACAAAGTTTATTAAGGAAAATTATTGAAATATTAGTTAAAACTGGTCGCCAATATCTAAATATTGCATTGTTAGGCAAGTAAGAACGGTTCCCAAATTTTCAGAGCTCTATCTTGATGGGAAGTTGATTAAATTAACAATAGAAAATTTGATGACACACACCAAGTGAAATATATAAAAACGTTAAAACTAACTAAAATTAATTCATCCGGTAAATTAAATGGTTGGAATGCAGTTTAATCCAACCACTCTTGGCGACAAGAATTATTTGGCGGTATTTTGCTAAATGTGGCTACCCTGGTCCGCTTCACGGACTTGACGTTCAGCCAAAAAAAAATCGCCAAGTTTGATGCCATTGACTTGTAAGAAAGGGAATGTATATTTTAAAACATTTCTATCGAAATGAGTGATATTGACTTATTGATTTTATTAACGTCGCATTATATGCAACAAGATAGCTATTGGCGACGGACCTCGTAATTTTGAACCACGGTCAAGTGACGAGGACGACACCTGAGCTGGCACCCCCCTCTCCTAACATCCACACCACGCCACGGGAGGACTTTGGGCCCCGAACAGATTTAACGTGCATCAGCCCCGGCTACACGGCGGGTCTTTGGTGGCCAAGGATCGAACCCGCGACTGAACGAAAACCGCCAGCCGCTATCCACGACCTTGACCACTAGGCTACCGCGGCCCCTAATTTGGTGAGTGAGTGAATGTAAAGTTAATTGGCGCAAGAGCTAGATATGGCTATGCTGCGCCAAACAAGATTAAACTGTGGTCTAGACGTGAAGTTGAAAAAAAAAAGGTAAAAATGGTTGACGAGAAGGAGGGTCGAAAATAGAGAAGGATCGCTAGGGTATCCCGGGAGTGCGTCACCCGTGTTTACAAAGACAGTAAACCCCATGGGAAAGAAAAAGATCACTAAGGTGCCTCGGGGTCATGATGCCCGTACTTACCTGAAGAAGGCAAGTCCCTGAGGTCCCCTGATATAATCCCCAGGGGCAGGGTGCCCGGTTATACCCCCAGACGCTGAGTACCCATTTTAATCGCCTTTAACGACATGCATGAGCTACACTGAGACTATTCTGTCATCCCCGGTCACATCGTAATTTGGAGCCTCGGTCAAGTGACGAGACGACACTTGACCGAGCCGGATCCTCCCTCTCTTAACTTCCTCACCGGGAGGACGAGGGGCCTCGACAGATTTAAAATGTAAATAAATGCGTCGCTACACGGTGGGTCTTAAATTGCATCACGACGAAAACAACGTCGGCCGCGATTCAAGGACCATGGCACTGGACTACAGCGGCCAATAAGATGAGTATCATCTAATTTATTTGCAATGATCGAAAGGAAGAGTTTATATAAACATTTCAAAACGTATACCATGGTGCCACGGAGTCTTGCTTTCCGTATCTATCTAAAGGTAAGACCAGAGCACATAAGGTTTTCATTAACTTATTATAACATTTTAATTATGTCTGGAAATTTATATTTCTACACAATTTATTACAAAAAAAACTCACATGCAAATACTAATCGTAATAAATAATAAGACAAATATTTATATATGCTATTTCCCCCCCAGGTATAAAGAAAAATGCTGAGAACAACATGGATTCATATTCGGAATCGGAACCTGTAATCCAAAGAAGTGTTGCAAATGCCAGAGAACGCAATCGCACCTCCAGTGTGAATGTAGCATTCTCCGTTTTAAGGATGCACATTCCGACAGAGCCGAGAGATAGGAAATTATCAAAAATTGAAACATTACGCTTAGCAGTTTCGTACATAAGACATCTTGCCAATCTCATTGCCGCAAATGCCGAAGGATATCATGGAGGTCATGTTTGTCAGCGATACAATTATATGTATCAAGAATACATGAATGGTTCAGGATACAAACAAATATGCACATTTTGCTTAGCCGAAGTGAAGCAAGACTTTAAAAATGATGTTACTTTTCAAGATTCCAATATTTTTATGAGTTGAGTGCATCAAAGTGTAATTGCACAAGTTTGTCAAGTGACAAAAATCTGAAACAATTGTTTTTTTAAAAACACACACAAATAGACCAATATATGATTTTTTAAATCATTCTGAAATTTAAATAACAGTGAAAAATATTATTTTACAATTTGTTTGTTACTGTATTATTCATATAGGAATTTTTTTCTGTATTTGATTTTAAAGAACTAATTTGTAATTCAATTTCTTTAAGAATCGAATTAGATTTAAAATTTTATTTTTTCACTGAAAAATCTACAGATTATTATAATCTTTTACATTATTACATGTTTTAATATAATATGATGTATTTATTCATTTATCAATCAGATAACATAATGTATCAATAAATGTTTTTAAAACAACTCTTGCATCACACAATCTACGATACAGATACTTTCAAATAAATTAAGCCGTTAAAGTAAACTATCGGGTGCCCCTAGGCAACTTTTGGGGAAAAACGCCAACTCAAAAAAGAGATAAGCAAAGAGGTGAATTTTTTTATGATATTAAGATACATCTTTAAAACTATATTGAATGAATTTGTTCAAAGAAAATTTTACGTCAGTACTTGAATGCTGTAATATGTATAAGTCTCTTTTCATCCCCTTCTGATACCTATTAAGCCACATTTTGGATAACAGTAATCATGTCTAGCTGAAAAATTCAATTTTCACATAGAAAATTAGGATTATTCAAGCCCAAAACAAATTATCTTAAAATATCTTTCTAAAACTAGACATTTTCTACAAAGTATTGGATATCATTTTCTCATTTATAATGAGTTTCTACAGGAAAAATTTAATGACAATTCTGTGCATCTACGAGCCAAAAAAAAGTAATGGTCATATATTCTGCTTATCAAATGATAAATCTCAAAATATGCAGTTACTTATAAGCCTATTAAATTAATAATAATGTAACTTAAACAACACCATTTCATTTTATATACTACTGATGATTTTTTTCAAGCAAAGTGAGTGAATGAAGAGTTTTATAGTTGCAAGAGCCAGATATGGCCAAACAAGGAATAACTGCGATCTAAATGTTTGAGAAAAAAATGGCTGAAAGTTGAATATAGAGAATGATTGATGGGATATCCCATGGTGCATCACCCATATTCACAAAAGACAGTAAGCTTTATAGGAAAAAAAAATATCTTTAGGGTATCTTGATGCCCAAAAGATTATACCAACAAAAAAATACAAAACATCATTATCTCTTTAAAAAACTTATTCAACTTTTATATATTTCATCATACATAAAAGTGAATTTTAAAAATTTTGTTTTTTAAGTTTCCATTTTGCATAACGAATTAACACTATAAAATTTCTACTTTTTTTTTAAAAAAAATAAATTATACTCATTAATCCCTTAATTTTCAAACTCTTCACTATTTAAAAGCATAAATTAAAAATTTTAATCAAAACAGCAGTCACTTTTTATTAAAATTCATGGTAAAACATCAATGGTGATTGTTTTTATTGTGCAAGGTGATAATTTGTTTTCAAATTAAAACAGTAAAAGTACTTCCCACCCTTTTTTTTTTTTCAAAATCTGTCAGTTATAATTTTCAGAATGTGTAGTTCTTACAATACATATATGCAACGAATAAAACAGAAAAGCCCAATTATTTCAAATGTTAATAAATACTGAAATTAAAAAGAGAAAAATGATATTTTCTTCAGTAAAAATATTTTATTATCACAGTAAAAAACAATAATGGAACTTCTACAACTTGCTGCTTTTATATATATATATAATAACAAATTGAAATAAATCAAAAAATATATTGCTATAATCAAAAAATAACAAATTGAATAAAATAAGATAAAAAAACAATGAATTTAATAATATATAATCTTAAATACTGAACACCAAGTAAGAAGGAGACAAATATTTGGTCAATTTCATTTCTGAAAATTGTACGACTCCAGTAACTCTTCAAAAACAACTACATTTCAAACATAATTACATATATATATATAACCTACTCCTTTAATAAAACAAAGAAAAATAAAATATCTGGCATATTAAAATAATGTTATTTTTCAAAAAAATTCATAAAGATCTCAATATAACAAATTTTATAAAACTGAGAAAATGAAACAACTTTATTAAATATTGCAGAAAATACAAAGTTTTTAAATCACTACTGAAACATGTCATTGTTTAAAAATAAATGGAAACATTTAAACTTCTACGTTAAAGTTAATTTAAAGTTTCTACTACAAAAATATTTTTTTCATATTTAATTGAAATGAAAAAATTAAATTAAAATCTGATGAACAAATGACTAAAACTATTACTTATAATACAAAGAGTAAAAAACAACATAATCGTAATGTCCAAAACCAATCGGTTACAAATAAAAAGATTAATGAGCTAAAAATGATTTCTATTCATTTCCAGACTTTGAAAAAATATAATAACAGAATAGCTTGCTAGTGAAATATGTACAATTACATGATTTAAATAAAAGGCAAAAATGCGTAAATTTGATATGTGTTTCAGAGAATGTCATATACAACAGGAAGTTTTACTAATACTTGTACAACAAAATGTGTAAAATAGCTGCTCTTACAATTAAGACAACCATTTTTACATTAACAATCTAAGAAAAAAAAATTGTTATTGAAGCAATAAACTCATGTTTTTAAATAGTAATAAAAAGTCAAATTCTTTTTTTTGAAAAATTATTTGTTATTTGGAATATATATATATATTTTGGAATTAAATGAAATTCTTGTAAACAGATGCATTTGATTTGGCTCATTGGACAACGTATTTAGCATGTACGTTAGGAACAATGTCTTCAGAAAACAACAAATTACATAATCATGTAGTGCATCCAACACTAAATTATTTTTCATATTCAGAAAAATTCTGAATACTACTTAATAATGCATGTTTTAATAGCACTGCTTAATAAACAATGTAATTATTCAAAAATTCAGAGAAAAGAGGTAAATGGTACATAAAATTCAATTTGAATATAATAGATAACACATGATTTTGCAAGTAAAATTAAATGAAAAATAGCTGCTTGAACAATTATAATAATTATTTTTGATTTAAATGATCAAAATCAGCATTCTTTATTTAATAAATAATTTGTTTAATTTGTAAAATAATATAGCACAAATTAAAAAATGAACGGATCTCAAACACAACAAAACTATTAAGCAAGTTCTTCCACATCCATAAATATTACAAATGAGTTGCTAGAGGAAAGGGAATGGAGCGATAATATTATAATTTGAAATGCATAGAATTTGCAAAAAAAAAAAACACCTGGTAATGGCATTAATCCTTAAAGATAATCTATAAAAAGCTATTAATTATCAGAAGAGATATTCCATTGAGAAAATAAATTTCCTTAATGTTAAGAACTTATACACGAGCTTACAATAGTTCCAAATTTTATATTGCTTCAAAAAATGGAAAAAATATTTTTATTTAATATTTTCTAGGCAGATTTAACAGTGTAATTTATCGATAAGGCAAAACAAAAATTTAATTTTAAAAACTGGGTTTTTAACAATTTAAACTATAAAATACATGTGTAAATGACTGAGTGTTTATTTAAAAATGGAACACATTATGCATGAAATTGAAAACGCAATAGAGAAAAGTTAGTTTTGTTTCGATATTGATTTATTGGAATTATACATTTTAAGCAGGTAATTTTTTCCAAGACTGTTTTATAGGAATAGGATAAGGAAGAAAAAGAAACATTACATTTTTTTTTTCTCTAGACTTTATATAACTGAAAAAAATACTCATATTGGTAAATACAATATACAGGTTAAAGCTTATATAGTAAAATATAGAGTTTCTTAAATCTTATGGAAGGATTCATAAATATTTTTTTTATGAAAGTCAATATGGAAGTATATTCATTTTTTATATATTTATAACAGTAAAATAGATATATTAATTACACGTATTTTCATTCGAAAGAATCCAATTTAACAACAACATCAATTTACTTCTTTCCTTTATTAAAAATAAAATTTTAATTATATTTTCAGAACAGTTTTCTACCTAGTAATATATAAATATGTTTTCACAATGTCAATAAATAATTATTTTTTAATAAGTAATATTTTTAAACATTTAGAGAGGAGGAATAAATATATGTTTCGAAGATTTGCATTTCATTACAACAGATAGGATCTTTGTTTAAGGACTTTAAATTTGAGAACAGGAATTTACAAGGAAATGTGACATCTAACAGATTTTAGTATCTATGTATCAAAACTATGAGTTTTTATTCATAAAATTTGGAAAAAAAAATGTAAAAAATTTGATCAATTGTATTGGATTGAAATATTGTTAAAAACATTACTATTGTATTTTAACATACGAGTAATTTTGGAAGTACACTTGGTGCAATGCAATCTTTTCTATAAATTTTAGAAGCCACTATATACTACCATAATAACTATTATAAAAGGAAACATAAATCTATAAAAAGTTATCTTACGATTTTCAAACAAAATATAACATAATAATATTGGATTATTACTCTAATGACTACTAAACCAATGAATTCTTTTGCACAAAAATATAAAACTGATCTTCTATACATACATTACACATAGTAAAAAAGTGAGAAATAAAATTGGTCCCATTTAAAGGGAGAATATGTAAATAAATCACATAAAATTAGACGTCATCTTCCTAGAGGCAGGATAACACTATCTTCCTCTTTTTCAAAATCTGTGTAAAATATGGCAGACTCAACAGATTTCTTTCTCTTTTTTGATTTTGGACTAGATATCATATTTGATTGTGGAAGGCACTCTAAAAAGAAATTACTTTTATGTTCTTTACGTACTTTGGCTTTTGGCTTCTCTTTAATCTCAGGTGAATGGATTTTTGATACTTTTTTTTCTATTTCTGGTGAATGAGAAACAATTTCAGGACTTTTCTGTAAATCTTGTGTGGTCATTTGAACATCGTTGCTTTTTTCTGAGGAAGTTGTTTGAGCAGTGACTAGCTTTGTTGATTCTGAATGCAATTTTTTAATCAGTTCTGGAAATTTATTGTTTGGGAATAAAGTCTTCAAAAAGCTCTCAAATAAGACCAAGAGAAGACGGCGATTTAAGGATGGATATTGAAACAGGTTAAAAATGAGCATGGCTCCTTTATAAGATGTTTCATAGCCAATAATATGCTTAAGTTCATCTGAAATAAAGCATACTGAAATTTGCTAAGATACACCAAGCAATTACAAAAAATCTTTTTGTAGATATAAAGAAAATTATTAATTTCATTCACAGAAGAGATCAACTTTAGATACACAGGAAAAGATAAATTCAATATGGATTAGCATACCTTTAAGTATTAGTTGAAACAAATTTATTAAACTAAATCTTTTATTTATGAAATAAAATCTCTCTTTGACACTAATTTATACATTATAAGAACAGTTATTACGATATATAAGGGGAGAAGAGGGACAATTCTTAAAAGCAATATTTTTCAGGAATATAAATAATTTTTTTTTATATAATTTCAATAACAGAATATATTTTTAAGTTTGAATATGCTACAGGACTTCAGGATTTCAAATGAAAATGTTTTATAACAAAAACATGTTATTTTTTTACTTCAACCTTCACATTCACAGATGAAGAATGTTAATAAAATATAAAACTGGAATTTAAAAAAATCAAAAAACAACAAACAAAAAAAAAAAAAAAAAATGCAATGATAGGAACTCCTATTTAAAAATAGTAGAAAATTTACCCTTAAATATATACACACACATATTCATAAAAATATAAAAGTTTGAAAAAGATAATTTACCAGGAATGGCAGAAAATAAAAGCATTTTTGTTAACATTCTTGTTCGCATTTTAGTGTTAAAATCTCTCTCGGGTGCTGCAGCAGCTAATTTTCCATCAGGCCATATTTTTTTTTTTTAAAAAAAAAAAAAAAAAAAAATAAATAAATAAAAATAATAAGCACTTTAAAAAAAAAAAAAAAATCAAAACTGTTCTTTTAAGAAATTATAGGATTCAAATTCAGAGAAACATTTTCATGGAAAAAATTAAAAGATGGGATTTGGCTGAATTAGTGAGGTATAAAAATAATGAGCATGAAAATAATGAAATTAGGTATTTATATATATAAAAAAAAAAAACTGCTCATTTAAAAAAATGTAAAGGTTCAACAATTCAAAATTACCTTATTAGTTTCAACCATTCAGCTATTTGAGTGACACTGGTCATACCTTGAACATAGTCTTTTATTTTCCTGAAATTTAAAGATAGTCAGATATAAAAAAAATGAACAGAATAATTAAAAGTTAGTTTTTGAAGCATAAGGAAGTAAAATAGTAACAAGAGAAATGTTTTACTTTTTCAAAAATTTCTTACAGCTAACAATTGAACAAAAACATTTTCAATTCAGATTTAAGCTTAAGCAGCTGAAATGAATTGCAAATTATAGTAATAATTTTTTAAATACAATTATTGAAAAAAACATTCTTTCCCTTCAATTTTTCAAAATTAAATTTAACTTAAAATGCATTACTGTGTATCTTAATTGATTTCATTTTATTCATGTTGTGTAAAGCGAACTAGAATAGAATTGTATGTAATATGATACATTATGCAAGGAAAAAAAAATCTGACATATGATCTATTCAATAACACAGCATTAAACATGATTGTTAATAAATAAATAAATAATAATAATAAAAAAAAAAAATCGAAAGTTTATTTTGAATTGTATATTTAATAAGAAAATAAAATACAATTTTTAGATTTAATTTCAGACTAAAATAATACATTTTCATTGCAATTTTATGCATTCAAGATCACTAACAAGCAACTTTTCAATATTTGTCAATTCAATTTGCATTAATTATTAAAGTAATCCTTTTCATAGGTAATTTATATTCAAAAGATTTATAGAGAATCCATAACAAGGTAATTTTCGAATGAAATATATTAATCCACACATTTTTCAATTTTTCTCAACTTACAGTACCTTCTTTGAACTAAGATTTTTTCATGATGCTCTACTCTATGTAAAAGCTTGACTGATTAGTAATCATAAGTAAAAGATAAAAATATAAGATTCAATGGTGCACCTTTGAAAATTCTGCAGTGCACACATTCGTAAGCAATGTATTTATTAATACAAGTTGATAAAAACTCTAGATTGACAATTACTGATTATAGATTTTTCTTGTACATGAAATATCTTCGAATTTATCTATGAAATTCTTCACATAGAAACAAATTAAAGGCCAATATGCTATTGTTTATAATAAATGAATGTTCAGCTTATGTCAGTTATATATTTCACTATTTTGAACTAATTGTTTATCCCTTAAAATTTTTTTACATCATAATTACTACAAAGTTGACAGCAAGTAGTTATTTCAAAAAAATTTGTTTGTTCACCTACTGATAAACAGACAAGCGTTTTTTCCCCTTCAAATTATTAAAGAGGTTTCAACACAGATTTAAAGGAGAATTTTTTTTGGTCTAATAAATATGCAGAATCAGAAGATTCTCAAGATTTCCGTGTTTAAGTGGATTATACAATCACTTTTCAAAAAGTAATGCAATAGTATTACACATCAGTGGAAGTATCACTTAACTGAGAATTTAATTAAGTAACTTCTTAAGTGGGATTTTTTTTAAACAGCAACTATAAAAAAGGAAGGTGAAGCACAAGCAAAAATATGAGGAGGGGGGGAGAGAGGGGGGAATATAAAATTTTTTACAATGCACTCAGCTCAAATTTATTTAGTTATTTAATAGTTGTCTATTTAATTATAATAGTTAGATATTTAATATAAATATATTTAGATAATTAATATAAATATCTATTTAGATATTTAATAGTTAATTGGGTAACCTTAATAGTTTATTGATTAGAATTTTACATATAAAACTTTTCATGGAGCAAACATCAATTACAATAGTTATGAAGCTGTTACAATATGACAATAGAATTTTATTAATATTGTATTTTGTAATTTGGTTCATACAGATTGACAAATGTTTTCAGTTAGCTGCACAGATTTTCAAATACGATTAAGGTCAGAGTTATTTTGTGACTATTCCAACAATGAGATATAATAATCATGAAAACAATTTTTGCATAAAGCAGCAAAACAATATGCACCTAAATTTAGATGAAACATAAATACTTTATTACCTAGGATAAATCTCATGGGATAGGATTTAATACAGGATTAAGTGTTTAATATATGCATTTATATTCCCATTAACTAAGCAAATTCTATATGAATCCTTTAATTACCATATTAACAAATCATAATTCTACTGGGATGCCTTATAATATATGTAATGCAAACCAAATGCAAATCATCTCTGCTTCTTCTCCCAGTAAATTTTATGCTCTCATTACCATTAAGATTTTATTTTCATCATTCCAAAAAACATTGGACCAATGTTTTGCTGCCTAAATTAATAATTTAACCTTTATTTAAGAGATAAAACTCTTTTTTTTTTTTTTTCATGGCAAAACTTAGCAGCTAGAAAAATAACTTAATGTCATTTCATCTTCCAAATACCCAGATGACTTTATTCTATCTTCCTATATACAATATTTTGACTTTGTGTACCTTTCCCCCAGTTTTCACAATTCAAGTTTAAAGATTAATACAATGAAGATGAGATAAAGATTTCTCATATCTAAAAAAAATTTGGGTACATACAACTCATTCAGGTAAAATATTACCATTTTTTTCTTCTCTTTTCTTCATAAATATAATCTTATTCATTTAAGAATTTTTTTGATATCACTTTTTGGGTAACCAATTAACTCATAGTATCTTTTTTTCTTGTTTAGTATTATCATGTTTTACATAAACAGCATGAGAGAGAGAGAGGCTAATGCAACTGTCCCATATTCCTCTAAATATTTAACATTCATCATCATGACACAGATAAATGTTTTTTTTTTTAATTCCAACACATGATATAAAACTAGCTAAATTTTACAGGAAAGATCACAGAAAAACAAAAATTAATTATCTTAGTCAATATTCATGTTCTTTGATGATGAAAAGTTACTTCTTACAAGTTGTGCTATCAGGTATGAAACATTAAAAATACATTTTTCTACAATTTTGACCAATATCACTAATTCAAACTTTACAGTTAACATTAACTTTTGAAATATGTAATAAGCAGAGATTAAAAAATTTAGCTCCCCCCCCCCCAGTAACTATCACCTGATATTGATTATGCTTTACATTTAAAGTTAAAATGAAATTTTGATTTAGTTCAATACATTCAATAAATCAAACATAAAAAAATTATCTTCAAGGTTTAACATTGAAAATTAACAAAAACTGATAATTAAGCTTAAAAAACTAGCAGTAAATAAAATATATAACAGTAATTATGAAACAATATATAAGTAGTAAAAAACAATAATGTTTGACTTTTGAAGAATAATTACCTGCATACATTATATAATGGAATACTTACATACTATTTAAAAGTATATTAGCCACTTTCAGTTAAATAAAATGACTCATTATAGACAAACTAAAAAATATGTACAGGTTATTGAGAGGCAAAAATATAGAAACTAGAATATATATGCAAACAAAGCAAAAGTTTATTGTATAGTTATAACATAATAGAGAAACTTTTTAGGCATACCCTTCTGTTTATTTATTTGTTTTTAAAGTTCAACCTCATCCCCAAATAAAGCTCTGAATATATATATGAATGTCCAAGAGACTTTTAAAACATATTGAAGCTTGATTTGTCCTTCAAAGCTGCAGAGAACATACAAATGATTTAACAACTATGATGATCTTCTAATATGCTGAATAAAAATTTTGAATGTTCTCATTATATAAAACATCAGCTGCATAATTATAATATAATAAAATTCCCATAAAATAAATTTGTGTCTTTAAAGTTAAACAAGAAAACAAAATGTCATATATGAGGAGAAGGAACAATTGTTCATGACATGAAGCTAATAAGAAAAATATGATAAATAAAGGTAGAAAAGTAAAACCATTTTTAAATCAAGCTTTTTAAATATATATATAGATTAAAAGGTATAAAAATATTTAAAAATGAAAAATAGTATAATAGTAACATTAAAGTTTGTCATGCTTCAGATACTTAGGTAACTAATGATGAATTAAACATAGTTTGTATTACCAGCAGAGTTATACATGTACACAAAATTTCAGTTGGATTGGATGACAGAAAGTGAGTTAAAATTTGAGCACAAATTTTAAATTGGAAAGATATATTTTTATTTACAGACAAATATATACATGAACATATCAAGGCTTGCAAAATATCAGCCCACATTTTTACTAAAAAGGCAGTATGAATTAAAATTATAGGAAAAAAAGTTACCGATTGATAGCACCACCTTGCATTGTTTTAATGATTTGTCGCAACAAAGCCATTATTCTCCTTCGAAACCATAAATCCTTATTTCTCAAATTAAATACTTCATCCATAAGTAACAAAATGATCCTGAAAGGAATGTCATCTGCCTGGAAGGTAAAATAAAGATTAAGCTTTAAAGCTGACAAGTGAGATAATTGTTGCAATAACATATTAATCACTTGCATATTTTAATCCAGGGAATAAAAATAAAATGTGAACTTACATTACTTGCTGTTAATAATTTCTAAACACAACCACCCCAACAAAGAATGAAAGAACATGAATTAAAAAGAGATGAGATAATTTAGAATTTTTTAATTCTTTTATTGAGAATAAATTCCGATGACAAAGGTGAAAAATTAAAATTCTGACATTTTTAAAAAATTTATTATGAAAATAAATAAAAAAAAGGCAATACTTTTTTAGAATGATCAATAAGTTATTAAAATATGTAAATGATTTAATAAACAATGAAATTTAATTTAATGTAATCAAAGAATAATTATTATCTAATATAACATACAACTATGGCAAAATCTTTTTACAAATTAATACAATAAATTATAAATGAAAAAATAAGGAACAAAAGCATGATTAACTTAATTTTCATAATATATACCAATACACTTGTATTTCTGTATATGAATCAAATGTTAGAATCAATAAAAATATTTATCAAAGTTTCAGAACAGAAGATTTCATTCCATAATTCAATTTTCCTTTCTCCTGCATTACAAACAGATATTTAAATACAACATTTGATATAATCTTAAAATAGGATTTTACCAAAAAAAATTTCAGGGGTTTAAATGACCTCTTATTTTAAAATTCAAAAATTACAAAACGATAGGAAAGATTAACAAGCAAAATAAATTAAATTAAATATCAGTAAATTAAAATAATTCCATTAGCTTTTTCCCTTTTAAAGTGACTGAAAACTGATAATTAGAGGTTTTGGTTAAGTTTTTATTAACATCGCTCTAGAAGAAACACAAGGGCTATTGGCGACGGACCTCGTAATTTTGAACCTTGGTCAAGTGACGAGGATGGCACCTGAGCTGGCACCCCCTCTCCTAACTTCCACACCATGCCAATGGTGGAACTTTGGGCCCCAACAGATTTAATGTGCACCAGCCCTGGCTACATGGTGGGTCTTTAGTAACCAAGGATCAAACCTGCAACTGAACGAAAACCACCGGCCTCGAATCCGAAACCATGACCACTAGACTACTGTGGCCACTTATAATTCGAGGACAATTGGACCTTCTCCAGTAATTAATTTATATACTTATATCCGAGAAAAAAAAATTCGAAAGAAATAAGCAATTGCTTTTTAACTACATGTTTTTGAAAAGAGGGGTACATACCCTAAAGCAGTGGTCACAACTTTTTTTTGCATAGGGGTGGGAATTAACTATCTTTAACAGTTATACTTCGTGTAACTGAGATATTGATGAATAAATATACAGAAAAAATATATCACAAAAAAGCAAAACAATTTAAGAAACCATATTAATAAATAAAGTCAATTCAAAAGAAACAAGAAAAAAAACAACTGAAGGATAAAATAAGAATACTTACTCTACTTCCTTTGAAAATAACAGGTTTTATTTCATTAACGGAATCTACTTCATGATTTTTGAAAAATGTTTTAAAGAAACCAACTTTGAGTTCAAAAAATGTATCAGGTACTAGTCTAGCAAAATGACCTACAGTTTTGACTGATGATTTGATCGGATTCACAAATGTTCCAACCTATTAAATGAAAAAAAAAAGCTTTCAGAATTTCATTTTAGATTTCATGGAATTACGAGTTAAATTACAAAATTTCAAAAGCACTAATAATAAATTAACTCACAGATCTAATGAACGATTTTTTTGCCTTTTCAGTAACATTTGGTTGTAGGAAATTATATACCATGAGTTTTAAACCATCACAAACAGCAAGAATTTCAGATGAAAGTAAGAACTGCATGAATTCATTTAGCATATGACGTCGTTTCTCCATAAGTTGTCGAGTCAAGTTATTGAAGGGTTTCTTAGAAGGAAAATTGAAAGATGCCAACAATGGAAACTGAAGATAAAAAAAAGCATTGAGAACAAAAATACACTTTAAAAGTTAACATAAATAAAACTATAAATAAAAAATTATGATATAATATAACAATATATGTCATATATACATCCAATTCTAGTGTTAATTAACCACTAGTAATGTTCATCAATAATTTTTAAATAAAAAGATATAATTTTATTAATATCTTGAATTATTATTAAATCTGTTTTCAATATATATAGGAATATTGTTCAGCAGAAAAACTGATTACCTGACATGCAAACACACAAATTTCTCTCTATGGATAACATATAATTTATTTAATGAGAGAAAAATGATACAGATAAATATTTATATTTTATGACACAGATTTATATTTTAATACGCATATATAAATGGTCTACTTCAATACTAACATTCCAACCAAATCAATAAAAATTTAACTTTTGATTTTTTCTGGGAGAATAAATATAGATTTTGTTTAAATCTATTTCTTCCTTAATTTAAATTACTCATCGAAAGATTAAAACATTTCTACTGATGCACCTTTTACTGATACAATAATTTCCTTAAAAATGAAAAAGCAATCAAAGATGGTTAATAATAGTGAACTTATTTTTGTTTTTTTATTCTGGGAGAAAAAAAAAACCCTTAAAAATTGTTTATTTATTAGATATTAATTCAAGACCTTTGGAGCATAATCAATTTAGAAATAAAAGAAATGTATGTATATCAAAAGCAAAATTAGAGCCATTTTAAACAAATTGCAGTTTATTTAAATTCTACAATGAAATTGGATGATTGCTGTTAGTATCTTATTAAATATTTTGTTATTGCAACTATACTTCCTTTTTTACTTTGGATGAAATCAGTGCGAAAGATATTATTGTATGACTATCAAATATATCAAGCAGTAACGTATTAATGTGTCTGAAGGAAGTGAGAACATTTTTTTGACAAAAGTAAAACCAAATAACATTTTTTATTTTAGATTGTATGTTAAACATAAAAAAAAGTATTAAAAAAACATATTTGTTTAAATTTTTCAAAACCTATAACAATAATATTTTACAACACATTTCTAAATTTAATAGATTTCTGCTTTATCTGCTTTAGTTTTATCCAAATATTTATTTTCACTAAAATGATTTGTATAAAACAAAGAAAATTAAAACAAATATGTTTTTTTCAAAGGAAACTTTGAAATTATCAACATACTTTTGAAGTAATAACTTCATGGAAGTCATAAAATTCACTGTATCGACGAACAACAAACCATTTTTCTTCAGAGCCATCTATCCTGTAATGACTAACTGATATTGCATAGACTGCAAAAGTTCTTCCAGCATGATGTGTAATACCTTATAGGAGCAAAAGAAAATACTTATCATTATAAATGCTTATACTAAAATTTAATATAAAGTAATTTAATAAACAAATATGCTTAACAATAATTTTAAACTAAAAATGTTTACTGCTACCCCATTAAAATCACAAAAATTCTGCAGGAATTTTACACTAATTTTTTTTATTCAATATAAAATCATAAAAATAACTCAATGTTTAAATTGTGTGAGTGAATATATTAATAAAGCAAAATAAAGACAAATGCATTTTTCAAATGAAATGCTATAATATACATATTCCTTTATTCACTTAAAAAAGGTTTAAATTAACTCAATCTTGTTTGAAGTGTTAAGTGCTCACATATTTACCAGTGCTGTGCACTTCTGCAAATAATATACCAACTTCTTTGTTTTCATCTGATACTGGTCCAGAAGACATATCAGGAAAGTCAAAATCAGTCCGAATTTCAGCTGTTAAAAGTTCATTTAGCATTTCTTCATCAGTCGGCACAACAGTATCACAGTTGAACTGCATAAAATAAATATGAAATGAGCAATCTAAATATTACATACATCTTATGAATAATTTAATGTTGTAACTTTTTATCTATTAAAGTAAAATTTATTACAATAATTAAGAGAGAAATCATGCTGATATGTTTAAACAAAAATGACCATTGAAAAGGAAGAAATTTACACTTACTTCAGAAAATGATCTAAATCATGAATTAATATAAGCACATTTGCTTAACCATATTTTAAAAAATCAAAATAAAGCTCTTGAACATATTTGAAAATACTGACACATAAGATCTGCAACATCCTATGCAGTTTCCTGTGTTTTATTATACATAGATTCTTCTGATTAAATTGCAGCTTTTGATAATGATAGTAAATATTCTAAATTATGTATAAAACCTAAATACAACCTCTAAAAGCAAGGAGACTTTATAAAATCCAAAATTATTAACTCTAAAATTATCTAAACATACATTAAGTTAATTAGACAATTATGAGTAAATACCTTTTCTTCTTCCTCTGATTTTGAAGATGACAAACTATCTGAAAACAAAAAATTATTAAAAAGAACAACTCTTTAAATAAATATAGACTTTAAAAACAATAGTATTCAGTAATAAATGATACACATGAGTTATATATTAATATGACATGTTATTTCTTAAAATTGCATTTTAATTTAATATTTAATTTTATAAGTTTATTTTTAGAAAACTGTTTTTAAAGAATTAGAATATATAATAGATATAATTAAAAAGTTTTGATTATTATATATAAATATATAATCAACTGATTCCATTTATTTCAGATTTGATTTGGTTTTTATCAATGTTGCACTAGAAGCAACATGAGGGTTATTGGCAATGGACCTTGTAATTTTGGACATTGGTCAAGTGACAAGGACGACATCTGAGATGGCACCCCTCTCTTAACTAACTTCCTCACTATACTAATAGGACTTTGAGCCCTGAACATATTTAATGTGCATCAACCCCAGCTGCACAGCAGGTCTTTAAAGGCATCAAAGCTCAAGCCAGTGATTCAACAAAAACAGCAACCATACCATTTCTTTCAAAAGTGAAGAATAGTCTATTTGTTTTTAAAGCAACTTTCCAAAATTAGAATATAATTCAATTATAAAATTTAATATACATGCTAATGAACAAAAACTAAATGCGGAAAAAGAATATATTTACAAAGAATTCAATAAATAAATATTGATTTCAAACAGTTTTTTTAAAAAGAGATTTTATAGAAACTGATTTATGAACAATGGAATAGCCACACTGATAAAAAATTGTATCGAAATTATTTAAATTAATTGGAAAAATCTTCATATATGAGGTGAATTGTACTACATTCTTAAACTACTTAAAATTCATATATTTACAAATACGTAACCTGTCATATGCATAAAATAAATAAATGAAATCAATGTTATCATACCACAATTTATATTGGATGTGAAGAGTAAATCTATATTAAAAAAAAAAAAAAAAAAAGAATAAACTAGTTTAAGTTATTGACTTTCAGGTAATAAGAATAATTTTAAGAAATTTATTTAAATGAAACAGTTACACAAGTTATCTCACAATTTAATAAGGCATCTCAAAATTCATATTTTAATGAGCTACACAATGAAAGACATAAGATGGACTTACAGTAACTTCTTTCACAAAGAATGTATGTATATGTTTGAAATTTCCCATAAACCTGCTCTTTCTTTCAATGATTCTTTTGATTACTCAATCACATTTATTTGCATAAAAATTTCTATACCACATAAAAAAAATTTGAAATAATTCTTAAAAGAGGCTTTGCATGTCGTCATATTGATATTACATGTCACAATTATTAAAATTACAGTAATACTTTTACTCCAATTTTTTGAGTAATTTCCTTATGGATTCAAAATATGTTAATATATTTTGTGTCTCTTTTTTTTTGTAAACTTTCAGATACATAACTTAATGCATTATTAACTGAGAGTTCCTCTCAATATAATTCCATAATTTATCAATATGAATGAACCATACTGAAATTATTCAGGAGCATATCATTAATGGTTCCAAACTAATTTTTGTCTATTCAATTTGAATATTAAAAAAGAAATTACAGCAAATCTAAACTTTTACTTTTAATTCATATTTCATTATTTATTTTAAAATACTAACATGGATTAATATTACCAGATTTAAATGTAGAAACAAATGTTCAATAACGTAAAAAAGTGCTTTTATTTCTACATGATGAAATAATAAGAGGGGGAATATTCATGCATTAAAAATAGATAATAAATAGAATATGAAAAAATTGCTAAAATTATTTTATTCTATAAAGTAAAGATTTATGTATAAAAACAAAATTATAAATAAAGATATTCAGCAATAAATCTTACAGAAAATAATTCATAAAGTATGAAAAATTGGTAGACAAAATAAGTGCTACAAAACAAAATTCAGAAATCAATAATGAAAAAAAAAAAAAAAAAAAAAAAAAAAAAAAAAAAAAAAAAAAAAAAACACAGCAATATCAGTGCAATAATAATGAGAAATTTTAAAATACATTTCATTAATTATTGCATGTTGCATCAATTCGATTTTTAAGCACTTACCCAAATCTGAATTAGGACTCATGTCATGAAGTAGATCTAGTTCTGCAAGTAATTTGACATACATTTTGGAATCTTTAAAACCATTCAAATAATATTCATTTTCAAGAATGTCATATACCTAAAATGAAGAGTATTTATACATGAAATTAAAAAAAAAAAAGACATTGGTTACTCTAAAATAAACATAGGATTTTGTTTAAAGAATGAAATAACATGGACAATTTGTTTTACAAAAACATATGCAAAGAAAAGAATATTACTTATATCATTACTAACTTAAATATTACAAAGAAAGAGTATCAATGGAAAGTGTTTTCTTTAGTCATAGCAAGAAAGTATATATTTCCATCAAAGCAAGTTATAAGAAGAGAATGAAATTTCTTGTTCCAAGTTATAGCAAAAAATGAAAATATGGTAAAAATTCATCAAGTTGAACATGAAAAGAAGTTTCACCAAGAAACTCACAAGCTTCATTTATAAGCAAAAATGTTTAATTTTTCAATGAACTGCATCAACTCATCAAATGACTGACTTTTCTTAATTGTAAAACAAATGAACATTAAAACCAGGAGTAATATCACAGTTGATTTAGAAGTAATTTCACATTCAAAATTGCCTTAAATATAGTCCAATTGCTAAGAGAATAAAAGGCACTTAACTTTTGCAACTTTCACATTGTAGCAGAGTAAAATTAATATTTCTTTTCTTTTTTTTTAATATTTTCTGACTATGGAGGTAACATCATGAAAATTTGGAATTGATGCTTTCATGACAAAAAGAATGCAAATATTAAAAAAAAAAATTTCATTCATTACAATTCAATATTTTCATAAATATATTTAATATAATTTATACTTTTATTTAAGAGAACTTTTTTCGATTTTTGTAGAGTAAGAAAATAGTTATTTAATAATTAAAGTATATATGGAAAAAAAAAAGAAAATTTTTGAAAATGTTTTCAGATATAAAATAAACAATTCAAGATGTACTTTTTAATCCTTTTCCCTATACTTTAAACTGGTGAGCATTAATTGATGAAATTTAGGTTAGTTTTATGATGAAGCAATCAGTTACATGAAATAGGATTCATAATTAGAAAGTTCTTCAGAAATTAATTAATAGTCGTATATACACCATAAGTATATTTCTATTTGTACCACTAACATTAATACTTATTAAGTCAAGTAGAAATGAGAGCTGTAAAGTTTGTAAGAGTTTCTTTTCTTCCTTTTTAGCTGTACAAAATATTTCTGCATTATTATCCTGCATTGAATTGTAGCTAAACGCTTCTAGAATAAATAGCTCAAATACAATGTTATATTCAATAATTTCTATAATGAGACATATAATTTTTTTCTTCTGATGAAATTATTCCTTGTTCATTCAGGTACATTAGTGATACAAATTTATCAACGAACAGAGTGAGAGGAAGGGCGAGAGCAAAGTCTGAACTGTAACAACTCAACTAAGACAATATTCTTAATATCTAAATTTTTTTTTATGACATCTGCAATTTTATCTGAACAAAAGTTTTTACAAAATTCAACAATTTTCAGAGCTCTTGTTCTTTGCAGTTTCATATACCGAGACATGACTTTTTCCAATCCGAAAAATCAGTCATAATTAAAACCATTTGATATTATTTAGATTTCATATAATCTAAATCAAATATATTAAAATATCAAATAAACTCAAATTATTACCTTTTCTTGAATTTCATCAAAGAATGATTCAATTATTGTTTCAGTTTTGAGCCGAGATACAAATTTTCTCAATAAATTTTCATCCAAATTTATTTTTGACACAGCCTATAAAAAAAGAAGGGAACAGTTATTATAAATGAGTAATAAAGTATTTTTAAGGGGACTCTTACATAAAGAAATCTCAAATCTTTACAAAATC
>BMAW01091779.1:0-61632 GCA_019974015.1 Nephila pilipes | reverse complement strand
CAATGTTTTTATACAGAACATGAGAAACCAACACTCACTTCAATATTATGATAAAAAAATACATAACCTTCAGCATCAACATTTACCAAGTATTCTATAAAAAGAAAAGACAAATCAGAAACAATGGATTCAAAGAGGAAAAAGGTATATGTGAATTTAAGCTATTTTCATCAATACAATATTTACATTCTAAATGTGTAACAAATTTTTTTTTTGAAAAGACTAATAAACCATAAATAATATACACAAATGTGATCCACATGAAATGTATACATATAAAGAAAAATATTATTCATAATTCATGTATTACAGACTTCATAAGAAATTATATTTAATTTAAAAAACAAAGTATGTAAACAGGCTATAAAAGTTTAAAGGATTTTAAGAGCGTGGATGTACACTCTTGAAGAAGTTTAGATAATTTTCAGAATGTGTAAAGTTCTATAGCATTTTTACTATACACTTACATTTAGTTTTATAATAAAAAAGAAAACTATATCCTAAATTAATAAAGGCTATATAATATTTTAATAATAATTTCTTTTCAGTATAATAAACACGAATAGAGAAAAATATTGTTGCTATAACTGTATAAATATGATTTAAGATTAAGTTAATTTTAAAATTCAAAAAACCTTTATTAGATAAAGATCACAGAACTTGAATTGTTTCCCAGCAACTATTTAAAAAGTTTTTTACAATTTAATGTTAATTTTTTCATATATAATGAAATGTTTATTTAAATATAAAAAAATACAAAATTAAAGCGAAAGATTTTCGAAGAGAAAATTAAATTTCATTAAATACATATTTTCATTTTAAGATGCCTTTTTTTTTAATAATAGAAATCAGTAACAAGATACAAGAAATGAAAATTTGAAAACACAGATAAATAACATGCAAAAGATAAGAAATAATTTGAAGGTACAGTGTATTTTTGAGAATAAATCCACTTACGAGTAAAATAGTGCAATGCTATATTATTATTTATGATCACATCAAATGGAAGAGATACTAATTTTTCAGTTTTCTGAAACATAGGAGCATCTGTTGCATCAAAGTCCTAAAAAAATAGTTTTAAAAGAAAAAGATAAGCAGAATATATAAAAACATAGTTCAATAAATTGACAATTATTTGAATATTTTTAATGATTAAAATGAAATACTGCTCCCAATTTAAAAAGTGAAAATAATTACACTTTCCTTTGCAAGTGCTGCAGTTAAGTTTAATGGAACAGAAAGAATTGTTTACTTATATTGCAATGTATTTAATTAATGTAAATTAAATAAATGCATTGATAAATTAGACTAATCTAAGTATAATATTCCAAAAAATGAAATAATTCCTTTTAATGCAACCCCTATTAAAAATTTAAAAAAATACCTTTTTAATAAAAGCAGAAACCATTAATTAACAATTCATAAGAATAAATAACATTTTAGCAAAAGACAATAAAGAGAAGTTCTTGACAAAGGTCTATTTTTCTAGTTTCATTAAAGCATATAGTTTAATGAAATACAAAATTAATTATTTAGCAAATATACATTTCAAGTTCATTCAATATGATTCTTTATTTAACTCCATATTTGCTTACAAATTAAGTTTTAAATTTAATAATTTCAAAACTTTAATTATATAGATATAATTACTTTGAAACTAAGTCTTAAAATGAAGCATAATTAAAAGCAAAAAACTTGTTTACTTTAAAGCAAAATACAAAATTTGAAAAGTCAACATTTTATTTCTTAAAAATTCCTAACTGTTCTACAAAAGTTACATAGATTTCTTTGTATTTTTTTAAAAAAATCAAGACATTAGATATGCAATAGTAAATATTCCTTTCTTTAGGTAATCTCTCTTAATTATGCACTAGTAATAAAATTGGAAATAGATAAATTAACTGAATTTATTAAATTAAATACATATGCATTGATCAAAAATAATACTTTAGAAGCATTTCTAAATACTTTAGAAATATATTCTATGCATAGATTAGCAAAAATAATAGTTATATTAAGTAATCATTATTAAAAATTTCTACAAAACATACTAAATAAAATTCAGCTGAATCATTTTCAGCTTCCTTAGAATGGCCCACTAATCTTTCATACTTTTGACGAGCAATATTTTGAACAAACATAATACTTTTGATACACTTCTTCATTTCTACAAAATGGATATATATATATATATGAAATAAAATACAATGAGTATAATATAGTTTCTACAAAAACATAAGATATTCAAAACTAATCAAAGTGAAATATTTATAATGAAAAATATTTTAAATCTTACGAAAACTGAAATTATAAAATAATACAAAAATAAATTTGAAAAAGAAATATATATGAATATGGTAAACATTTTCAAAGTCTAAATTCTTCTTTTTATAACTGATTCAATAAAATAGAAAGTAAAGATTATGAGTTTTAAATTTGGTTCATACACACAATTATACAAAACCACATTAGCAATGTTATCAAAAATTTATTTAATTAAAATAAAATGTTATAAATTACAGACCATTTTATTCTAATCTTTTCAATTAAAAATACAAAAAAGAATAAAATTTGCAGCAGATTATTTTAATATATACAAACAATAATAGGAAACAAAATTACGAGCATAGCAATAAAGCTGAAATTTTTAATAAGAAAAATATTTCTTTTGCAAAGTATTTTTAAAACTGGTATTCAATATAAGTACACCTCTCATATAATATGTTCCAAGATACTTTTTAAATATAACATTTGATCAAGCTATAAACGATGAATTGTGTCTACATTTGAGAGAAAATGGTTTAAACTTTTTTTCTTTCAAGAAAGGGGTAGCCTCTAATTTTTTCTCTATTGTTAGTTAAAATGAAATGAATCATTCTTTTAAACACACATTTGTTTTATTGAACTATTTTGTCTTATTCATTAGTTAAATTTGGAGATACTTTTGCATAATGGTTCTTTATTTTTGAATTGATTAGCATCAAATGACAGATACTGTATATCATATATCTCCCTAAGTGTATGGTGACTTGCCATGCAAGTTGACTCATGAATTGAGCAGCTACCTAGTAAGTTTTAACTTGCTTAACATTTGTTCCATTTAGAGATACAAGCTGCCAGAAAGGAAATAATATATTTTATCAATATTGTAAACAAAAATATTCAATTAAAAAGAACTGTAGATTGAAAACTATATTTGAAGTGAGACCACCTGGCAACATAAATATCAAGTCCCATTACATTCAATACAATGTTTTGAAAAATACATATTTCAAAACTCCTAATAAATATTTTTTTACTAATCTTTAAATTTTTTTTTCCATTGTAATGTAAATTTTTTTGAAGGAGTGAGAATTATATATGTTAAAAAATTTATCCGATAAGTGAAAATATTTTAAGATAAAATAAAATATTTATTTCTAAGCACTGTATACATGAATAATTGAATGAAGTTAAATGATAAAACTTATATAAAAGGAAAATTTCTTTCATACATGCAATTTAAACATTAATACATTTTTCAGATTCAATTTTCAATCACCTCCAACTTTACACTAACTCAATATTAACATTTATCTCATATTGTAACTTAAAAAAATTTATATATATTTGAGTCATAATTTATTTATATGTTGACTTATAACCGAATTTTTAATTAACATTACTTTGAATAAACATGAATAAGTGAAAGCAAAATTTTATACCATCTTTGTCACCACTGTCCTTTGCATTTTGTACTTTGAGTTCATGTTTAGAAATTTGTAGAAATGCAGCCAACTCATCTATACTATCAGTTCGCCTCAAAATACCCAATAAAATCTTATTGGTGAGTACATGATCCTTACACTGCAAAACACAAGTGAAATAAAAAATTTTTAAAAGAAATTTCACTGCATTGTAAAATGAAAGCAAATATACTTATAAATTAAATAACTATAATTCTAATTATAAAAAGTATTTCATTAGAGGATTAACAAGGAATAATTTGTCATGAAAAATTTAAAATTCCAAAACTATTGCTAAAAATAGCATTTTCATAAAAAAAAAATTGGACTTACCAGCCATATTAAATTTTGATTAATAATATCAGGATCAGAGAATTGTGATAACAATGGTTGTAATACTGATGATGTTAATACTTCCTAAAAACAAATAATTTTTTTACAAATTTTTAAGAAATCTAGCTTACATGTTTATTTTTAATATACTAAAATAGAACATTTTCAGAAAATAACGAATATAAATATATAACTAAAGTAAAATATTTTAAGCCTCCATTAAAAATAAATGATTCACTTTCATATTCATGGAAAATGATAATTTTAAAAATATGGGTTAAAAAAGCACATAAAGAAAAATACTTACTCGTAAGAAATGTTTTAAAATTTTGTTATTGAAATCTTCAGGTGGAAGCAATATATATAACAGCAAATCACAAATACACTGCAAGTATTCTGCAATGCAAATATATATATGTAAAAAGAGCAAAAATAAAATTGCACATACACAAAATATAATTAAAAGAATGCATTAAAATTTTATGATGCTTAATAATCTATTTCATTAGGCATGTACTAGATCTCAATATTAATACAAGATGTCAAAATAAATGCCAGGATTTAATAGCTTTATTTTGCAAAATGTAATTAATGTATTATTTCAAAAGATACACAACATGACAACACAACAGCAAGAAGCATTTTGTGTGCTTGAACATAATGTAAACAAGTCTATTACCACTATTTAGACAGCTTTGGATAATATGACAATTTCTCATTAGTATTCACAATTTCAAGAGGGTGGCTGTATTTGCATTACTACATTTTCTTAATGTATAGTGTACCAGACCTTGTTACCTTGGCCACCATAATTCTCAGAACTCATCCCATGAAATTTTTTTTGTGGAGGTCTTAAAGGAATGCATGTGTCTCAATGTACAATGACAATTTCTTATTTGAAAGTCCATATCATAGCTGCTATTGCCAGGATTGATTGATATAAACATGCTACACAAGGTTTGGCAAGAAATGTGTTATGGACTTAATGTATGCCACATCATAAAAGAAGCATATATTAAATATTAGTGAGGATTACATTCAAATCTTTTGAATAAATACACTAGTCACAATTTGATTAGAGAAGATTTCAAATCTTAGCATTTTCACTTACTCTGTACTTTCCCTCTAAATACACTCATTTTTACAAATGATCCAAATCAAGCTTTATTTACACTAATATTTGATAACAGATAAAGCTGATATTCTCTGAGGTATGTAAACTTAAGAACATGGACAAACTTTCGATCATTTATAAGCAATTTAACTATTTTTTTATTTTACAAATTCTGCAGATAACACAGAAAACTTGAAAGAAATTTCAGAAATACAAAACTAAAAAAATCAGTCATTTGTATCTAACATAGAGTAGGTTTTGTGAATAACTAAAACACTAAAATCTAATAAAGGTGACCAAAAATACACAAAATACTATCTCAAATAAAGTAAATTGCGATGTTAACTTTCAACTTTTAATAAAAATGTGAAGTGCTTTTCACTTTCAAGATTACTTTTGCTCCAGATTATTTGTTTATCATTCCCTTACATATTCCTTTTAAAAATTTTGATGTTAATTTTACAATAAGCTGATTAGATAAGGAGGAAAAAAAAACCATATACTCAACAAATTAAAATTTAAACATTGAACTCAGAGGTTAAAAATAGCTAAGAAATATTTCCAATTTCTAAAATTTAAACCAATAAGCAATCAGTAACTCTAAAACTCTGCATAATTTATAAAGCATACTCTTTCTACCATATTTTCCAAGGTACTAATCTCTGATATAATAACTGTTGAAGGAATGATTGGGATAGATTCATTAAAAACAGTTTTAGTAAGAAAAAAAAAAAAAAAAACAAGGAATACAACTTTCCCTCATATTTTTCATTGATTGCATTTATAATATTTAAGCATACATAAATTAAGAATCTTACTTTTAAACTGATTAACATCAATATTACTTGTAATATTTGCAATGTCAGAGGTTCAAGAACTGAAATTAATATATTGATTAATGATGATTGAGTATTTTCTGCAGTTTCACTTAGAAAAACAATTGACCATATACATCTAGTTTTATCCCAGTATTGAAATGCAAAACAAATTATTACTCTTTATACTAATGCCACAGCTTAGAGGTCTATTCCATGCCATTTTGAAGGAAAAAATATATATATAACTGTAGTTATGAAATACATTTTAGGAAAGGAGCAGAAAAATACTAAGCTGCAGTATATTTTCTTAATAATTTTAATTATTTTCCAAATAAAAATATATAGTTTTAACATATAATTGCACAAATTTAAACTAATATGTTTTAAAACATATAATGTTTTGCATGAATATACAATTTTGTACAATAAAGGGAAATATTTAGAGTTTTGGTAATAATAAATAAGTACTTTTGAGTAAATTAAATACGACATTAGTAAATACAAACACAATTACATCGATGATCTGCACACACATTGAAAATGTTTTTAAAAAGAGGGCAAAACAAGCCTAGCTTACATAGAGATCCAAAAAGAAACAGTCAAAGGACAGTAAGCATGAGTAGGCAAAGAGTAGTTAGCCTAAAATCTTTAGCACATTACTTGTAAATTATAGTAAATTGAGGAACTTATTAATAAATAACATGTACTGTTATTAATACATAGTACATGATAATGTGTGTACAGCTTTTATTCAATTTTTCTATCAGACCGATTTACTTTAAAAGTTACTTTATTCAACACACTTAACTGCTATTACATTTAAGCATGAACTGCTATTACATTTATTATAAGAAGCATGACAATTTTCTGATATGTATTAAATATTTTACCTTCCTCTTTATCAGGACATGAACAAACAATTTCTCTACATAAATCTTTTTCAAATTCGTTTTCTTTTTCAAAAAATATTGATTCAATGGTTATATAATTATCAGGATCTGTAAAAAGTATAGTAAAATTAGTAATTTTAAATAATTTGACCAAATATAAAAAATCTAACACAATTAATCATATTGCTTACTTTCTCGGTGCTTCTTACGATGAGCTATTTCTGTATGTCTAAATAACCTGAGATGAGATGTAAAATCTTCAACAACTCTCTGAGTAAAAAATGATATCCAATTTACTTCTTTTGAGCTAAAATTTTATATAGAATTAGAGTTATTTTAGTAAAATAATTACTTTTCATAAAAAATGTATACATTTTAAGAGGAACAAAGTTATAGGAATCAACAAATTACATAAACTGTACCAAATTATTATGAAATCTCTGTAAATCTTTCATAACTATTTAAAATATTCTTTGTTTATGCTAAATATTAACTTAAGTTTAAAAATTCTTTTTAAAATAAATGAACTTAACTTTGACAATAGTTTATTTATCACACGATATTGTCTCAATGTATGTAGCCCTTTAACATTCACAAGTTTTTCAAATAATGTATGCAATCTAAATTATGGTGTTAATGTATGGTGATGTTTATGATATTTAAATGATCAAATTACATGTTTTGCAGTCTTCCTTCATTTCATAAAGATTAATGGCAATATATTAGTCATTTTAAGAGATAATACTATAATTGAAAAAATGAAATCAACCAAAAAAGAAATAATTAAACTCATTACTTTTTATTTAGAAGAGTTGCTACACAGGTAGTTAATTGTAATAAAGAAAATCTTAAATTTAGTTACATTTTTTTTTTTATTAATTCTATATAATGTATTGCCAAAAGCTATATTACAACCAAAAGAACTATTATTTCTTACGATAAGAAGATAACATGAATCAAATATTTTCTCAATGAATCAAATATTTCAGAAAGTTTTTCTTCTTCCAAACATAATAATGAATACAAATTATTACTATTTATAATATATTATGTTACAAAAAAAATAAATCATCAGGGAATAGAGGAAAATCTATAAAATTTAACATACTCGTTTGGTAGGTTTGGTCTAAAAAATATGTAAGCAACATAATAATAGTTCTAAGGAAAAAGTTTATTAATTTCCCACACAATGACTAAGTTAAATGATATTGGAAAATGAAAACACATAGAAATGCAATTCTCAATTTATAAGAACCAAGTGAATAAAAGTATAATGCTGGTGGTGAGTATAACTCGTATTTTGTCAAAATGTTCAATTATGATGTTATATATTTAAACCCTTCATGTATATTTTTACTGTATTTATTTCCTGAAAAAGAAAAACTAAGTTTTGAAGAATTCTTATATGGAGAGAAAATCAACTAATTCTATATATAACTAAAATGTTAAGAAGCAACTTTCAGTTTTAACAACAATCACACACATGTATAGAGAGAAATAACTATTATACTTTTGAATACAGAAGCTTTAATGTAATATAAAATCATACTACCTTTTAGAAAAGTTATTTATTAAATTCTTGCACATATCATTGAATCCATTCACAAACTCAGCATTTGATGAAACGTCTTTGTACCATGACTGAATGAAGTCTCGAAGAATATTTGACAATATCTAAAATGTAATAAAATAAATATACAAAAGTAAATTATAAACAAGTTTATTATTTTAAAAGAATTAATGAAGAAAAATTCATATTTTACTTCTCTCAATTGGTAATCAATTTCATTTGAGCCAGTGAGTCTTTTGTCAAGCTTTGGAACAGTTGTTGATTTGCTCATTTGTAAAACAACCTAAAATAATATCAAGTACTTTAAAAACTTTTTCAGTTGCTGCATTCAAATGAATTACAAAATACATGTAGCTTTTTATGAAATCATCACATTTAAAGATTTATGTAAGTAATGAAAATAAAAGAAAAATAAAGTTAAACTAGAATAATGCAAAATTTTAGCAATAAATCTGATGAGAATGTTTTAGTCAGATAAGGAATAAATTTTTAAAATGTCAAATTGAAGAAGGAATGGCTTTTATTAATGTGGCATTAAAGTGCATGCACATGCACAGAAAGAAACACTCCAGGTACTGAAGTAATTTTTACAATGAAAATTTTTAGTGCTGAGATATCAACAAAAGAAATAACAAATTTGTACATGAACACAGACTATGCGCACATTAGCTAATCATTTTGTGATTCAATGAAGAATTGAACAATAAAAAGGTTATATTCCAAAAAAATTTAAAGCAAATACATATGTTAACTCAATCTACCATTCTTGAGTATTTTCACAAAATGCAATGATAAAAATTCATATAAATGCTTCACAAACAGCTAAGAAATAATAATAATAAAAAAACCCTTCTTTTTTGGGGTATCTACATTTGCATTTCCTCCCCAAGAATATCATAGTTTATCAGCATTTGTAAAAAGAAAACTCAATTTAGAGCACGAACATTTTCTTTGCCACCAAAAAATTTCCAATGAAATTTGGTGCAAACAAATATATAAAATTCGTGAACATTTCTAAGTTTGCAGATTTTGACTGGAATGATACAAAAGTCTGGCAACTTTTAGTAGGAACTGAGAATAATGGCACAAATTGCACGCATCAATAAAAAAAATAAAATTTTGATAACTTTTTTAGTTTGCTATTTTGTCTAATACTCGAGGGATATTAAGGGAAAAAAAATGCAGTTGCATAATTTTAATGTTTAGAAAAATCAACTTACATTTGTTTCCAATTGCATCAAAAATCTTTTAATTTTTGTTTGTTTCTGAATGTATTTTTTAATCACACTTTTCTTTGTGCTCCTCATACCACAAGAATTCATAAAAAACCAGCATTTCCTTTATTTCTAACTTAAAATTTTAGCACAAGTAAATAATTTTCTCAGTAACTGTTATTATTACAACCATGCAGGTAAAGTGTTAATGCAGCGCAATTGCTGCCCTCGAAACCAATTAAAGTGGACTGTATAAAACACACAATTTCAAATAATAATAAGCTTTATTTAGGGAACGACACTTTGGCGTCCCTTTTACTCCTACTCCAATGGTTACACACACACACACAAAATTTCCTCCTACAACAAAACATTTTTGAAGGAGCGATTGTAGAGCCGCTTCACATGTAAAAAAATTATAGGAGATGTAAACATAAGGTTTTCTGGGTTTTTTCTTGGAGAGAAAAATGATTTACATAGTAAAAAGTTAATCACTGCATGCATTTATGTTTATACAGCCAGACTTAGAATTTTAATTCCTTTTTAAAATTTAATACTAAAGGAGGTTCTGTGCCTATCTTTTGGTGGAAATATCAAAGTAATATAATAATAGCACAATTAAAACAATTGTTTTCTTTCATTTCTTAGCACCATATAAGTTCACTAAATATGTGATTTAAGATGGTGTTGAATAATTCTTCCATGTTTTCTTTATTGCATCATTTTGCTCACCCCTCACATTCTTTTGATGTATTACGAGTGAACACCAGTTTCCAGGGTCACAATTTTATACATATATTATTAACAGTTCTATGTTTAAAGCAAAGTATCTAAGTTTTTCCTTTTTATATGCAGATCACATTAGAATAGGTTATATTTCCCTGTTTTATTATGTGTACATAAATTTTCTTCATTAGTGTTCCTGAATATTTATCATGAACTATGGCTAAGAATGATTTTGCATTTATGCTTATAAAAATAAAATATTGCGAACTTAAGAAATTTTATCTTTGATAACTTTTTTTTCTGTCATAAGTAGCTGCTACAATTTTAGTATTAGAAGTTTAAGACACACATAAAAAGATAAAGGCAGAACAAAAAAAAAAAATTGAAATGAATAAAACTGTGAAAAAAATACTGATGCTTTTTTTCTAAAACAAAACTGAAAATCATGTGCATAATTTTATTAAGCATTGATTTCAGGTAATCAGAACTTGGCACTCTTTTCAATTTTGATATATATTCTATCAAGATTATGATGACTATTAATGATTGTGAGAACATGATCTTGTACTGTTTTTCAAAAATTTCCTGACATACAGATAGAATTTTGACACATACTTCTTTGGCCAATCCCAAGGATTACTACCCCTAACTATTAAGGACAAATCATTCTCATTCCAAAATATCAACTAGACACATTTATAAATAGAAACATTAGACACACAGAAATTTCTTATGAATAAATCTCACTGTATATGCATGCATGAAATAAGTAGAGTATCTTTTTTTTTTTTTTTATAAAAAAAAGATATCGAACATATGTATTAAAAGATAAAAGGCATTAAAAAAAATTCCTAGAGTTTCATGCAAGAAACAAATAACTTCAATAAAAAGTTCCAAATTCAAAACAGACATGCATCTTACCTTCGGAATACCAAAAAATGGTATACCTTCTCTACCAGTTGATTTAGATGCTACATCAAAATTAACAAAAACTTGTAAATTCTTCCCTGAGTTTGACATGAAAATGAATCTACAAAATGGAGCAAAACACAAGTATCGATAATTTGAAAAATATTTTACATGTACAGAAACAAATATTTCATTTCACAAGCTATGATCATATTTTTTTACAAATAAAAATATACAGAACTTTTCTGTTAGCTAGGTACTAGACAAAAATTGCTAAGCATAAGAGTTGGCACAATTATTGTCATGTAGTAGCTCTTACTGCTTGGCAATAAAAATGCAAAAAGACTTAAAGTACACCAATGTCAAATATTTTTTTCATGCCAACATTTAAGCTTGAAAGTTCTTGTCCGGTACCCAGCTAATGAAAAAGCACCAAATCTACTAAGATACTCTTATGTATATAAATATATGCTAAAGAACAATACATTAAGTTTAAAATTTTTACATAAGACCTAAAACTATTTATAATTTATAAGAAAATATGAAGTATGATAAGATACCTTTAATAATTTTGCTTGTGCATGATAATTTAAGCTTATTTAGGGAAGAAAAATTCATAAATTAAAGGAAATTATTGACATTTGATATTGAAACATAATTTTTCATTTTGAAGTCCATAAAAGAGTATGTATGCATATGTCTAATTCTTGAATGGATGAACAAAATAAAAGCTAATAGGAATTAATTGTACAATCCATATAAAAATAATGGTATGCAGCAATACATCATAATATAATTAATCACAATTCTGAATTTTTGTTAAAAGAAAAGGAAAACAGAACAACAAATAACCCGAAGAAAGTTAGTTATATGCAGAAATTAAAACATTAAAATAAAGGTCAGTAACAAAAATTTTGTTTTTAAGAATGATGTTTAACAAATTAATATTGATAAAATCTACAGGAACCACATCATGATGAAATAACTGTATATGTAACTTATCAGTTTACTTGATGATTAAATGTGTAAATAAGTTAAAAATGATGGGTAATGGAACACATGGAGAAACTTAATTCAATTATGAAGTCTTAACTATTATGAATAATATTGATCCAAGATAATTTAAAATTTCAGAAACATGCATTACACCACATATACTTCATATATTATAAGACTTACCCCATACAGGAAACAGCACATGAAATAATTATTAAACAACACATCCATAATCCGAATGTTGCAATACTGAGTAACATAACAAGAAGTAACCAAAATATTTTGGAAGCCATCTGAAAGTATAAGCAAATATCTATTATTACATTGGAATAGTATTGCTATGTAGAAGTATGGCATACTTCAATTTAAGTATTTTTATTTTAAAATAACACATAATAACGCACATTTAAAATGCAACGTTTCTTTATTTCTGAAAAAAAGTAAACTTTTTTCGAATTACTTTATATTACTACAAAACCGAATACGACACGCTCTAATTCAGTATCGTAATTAAAACACAATAATGTTGAATCAAATACATTTTATAAAATAAACTTATCTCCATCTGGAAAAACAAACACAGCTTTCCAATTTGAACAACTTTCTCAAAAGCTCAAGACTTTATTTTATAAATGTAAAAAATTGGTTTTCAAAATAACGTTATTGCCTACTGATAATCCGATTATCAACAGTATGATTAAATTCAAACAGTAGGGTTAAGATATTAAAATAATAATTTTAAAATGATTAATAATTCACTGACTAACCATTTACATCAACATTCATTTAAGGCACAAAATTTGTCATTAGGAACAACAAAATAAAATCATTGATAATTAATTCCACATAAGCAGTGATTGATTATTACGCATTTCAACCATGAGGAAACTCACGATTAGGATATAAACAAAACGAAAATGACATACCGAAAACTCCCCCTAACGCACCGCCCTCTATTGGCATCAGTTACAATCAAATGAAACTCTTACACAGGTAGTGTAAAAATCATTCAGTTGCCATTCAGCATTTGGCGGTGGTTGAAGTCGAAGGTTTTGGAATGTATGAGGATAAAAACACGAAAAAGGAATGTAAAACTGAACACGATTTCCTTGCAACAAAGTAATTATGAGATGTAAATTAAAATATGGGGAAATGGAAATTATTGCATATTTCTAAGGACTTTGGAAAATAAATTTGCCGTGTTTTTTCTTCATTCATAAAAGTTATTTGATACTTGTAAAATCTGTAAAATACAGAGAAAACAGTTTAAGTGTGACAGAGAAGAAACCATGCGGATTTAGCGTGAGTGCAAAAAACAAGGTGAGGAAAGAATTTACATTTTATGAATTAATTTCAATTGTGCAAAATATTAAATGTTTTGATTTTCCGCAAACTGTTGCAATATATAAATGAAGATGTTATTTTATTTTTGAATTAAAATGCAAACAAAGCGAATATTTAGTTGGAACAAAATAAATAATTTTTATAAGTTTAATTAGTCTGGAAAAAACAAACAAACAAAAAAAAACTGATTAGCAATTTTTTTTAATACGAAAAAGTTTTGTTTACATAGTTTTTTAATAAATCTCACTTTAAAGTAAAAATTCACAAGTCGCAAAACTTTTTAGTTATTTGCATAAGCAATATGAATGTTTAAATTTGATGTTGAGTTTTCTTTTTACAACTTACGTACTTTTTTCAACGAAGTAAAGCATTTTTGTTTTAAAGAAATTGCGGTTTTCTGAAAAATTAAAACTTTTTTGCTCAAAAATTATTATTATTATGGTATATTTTAAAACAAGTATCAACGCGAGTTTAAATAGATTATTAAAATGATATTTTGGTATCTTGTGATGTTATTCATCGATAAACATCATTATTTTAAAATCGATTGCATAAATGCGTTACTTTAATAATAAAGTTTATCGTCTGTTTTTGTTCACTAAATCTATTCTTCTTTCAGAAGTATAACTTTTTTAAATAAAAACAAATCTTACTTCAGGGAAGTATTTAAAGCAAATTAAGAATTATCGGCTTTAGCATATTCATAAAAACAAGAATAAATCAACACATTTAGATATCTATTTTTTAAATTTTGAAGAAGATTTGAATTTCTGAAGTATTTTTATATCATTTCTGGATAAGAGGAAATCTAATTTCCCTTTGATTACTTCTTCAGTGATTTGTGCAAAATTTACTCCCGCCTTGTATCCATATGTAAATACCAAGCATAATGGGAGACATTTCGAGATCTAAGAATAGAATAGTATGCGGCCTTATTTTTCGTTCTTAAGACCAGAATAAATAAATAAATAATAATAAAAAAATAAGTGTATCAATGACTATCGCATCCAACAAAAATTAAGCGAAAGCGATATGAAATAGTACGTTTTGAAAACAAATAAAAACAATGTCCTATTAGGATATCCCAAAAACCTTTTAATTATTGTTAGGGGCTATGCATCGAAAAATATCTTGAGCGTTAAGCGACAGTTTTCTGAATTTTTTTTTTTTATTTGGATTATAAGAGCAGCATTTAGACAACGAATTTTCGAATGAAAAATGTTTAATAAGAATTTAAGTCCGATTTTAAGTTTTCAAAACATTGCGAATTCGCACAAATTTGTGAAAGTAGTTTAAATTCTTAACAATATACCCCCTTCAAAAATAAGCTCCTCTCCGATTTAACGTTTAATTTTAGTTTCCTTTTTATTACTGGAAATATATTCTGTATTTTTTTGCTTATATTTTATTTTGTCCATGATTCTTTTTCCACACGATTCTTATATTTCCACATGATTTTTTTTAAAATAATATATTGATTTTCATTCTTGGCGTATCATTTTTTAAGTTATCTCATATTTAACAGAATGAAGTTTTCAAGAATAAATATAGTTAGAATATTTTTTTCAATTTTGCTGGAAATGTTGTTTTTTTTCTTCTTCTTTTCAGTTTGAAAAGGTATAACTATTAGTGAGGCCTTATCCTAAAACTTTACAAAAATGGATTTGCATTTTGTCCAGGTTCTGAGCCTCTTTCTAAATTTGAAAGGATTTCCAAATAATTCATTGTTAAAATTGGGATCAAAATTAGACTAATGAACATTAGTACTTAAAATTAACTAACCCTTTTTAGAAGTAAAAATAGCTATTAGAATTTAATTAAAGTTTTTTACTCTCTTTTTCTCATGATTTTCTAATAAGATGGTATGTTGTTCACTTTCTTTTGAAGCGAAAACGGGATTTCCACGTACTGTATGTATTCTGTGAAAGTGTTTTTGTTGCAAACGTATTCTGTTCGCCAGTAAGCGTAAAAATAGGGGCAATTTGTATTTGTTGGCATTTGAATGAACGTTTTGTGAAGAAGATTCGGAAAGTAAATTTTATTCTCGAATTTCAATTTGAAATGAGCCTCCTTAAAAAAAGACATTAAGGGAAATATTTATTAATTACTCATATTCAAGAGATACTTTTAATATTTTATCTTTGTTTTAAATCAACACCACAAGACAATCTTTATTTCTTTTTTCTAGCAATCTTAATTAAAGTTATCAAATAAGTAATTTAAATTAACTATAAGAACTAAAGGATAAATATTGACAAATTATTGAATATTAGTTGAAGTCAAATAATTCAATTTTCATACTCTTTTTGATTTTATAGAAGAAAGTACGAAGGAAGAAATCAAAACTAAATTGAGAGAAAAAATGACTTCATATATTTCAAAAAATGATTTATTGTATAAAATCAACTGTTATTTCAACGTATAGAGAGCTAATTCAAAACAGAGGAAAACAATTAAATATGATTTAAAAAAAGCACACGTTCTTTTCTTTCTATTTTACCAAGCCACAATTGTAAACTATGTTTTGTAATGAAGGTATGTCGGAAAAAACATTGTTGCGCATTTTACATAAAGAATAGAGTAATTTTTATAAACAAAAAATGAATGCAAAATATACTTTCTTCGCTAGAAGTCTTAAAGATTTCGAGGCAGAATAACATTTAAGATAATATATTGAATCAAAACAATATTACCTTACTACCGGTTTTGGTAACATTTTAATTGTTACTAAGAAATAACTGAGATATATGTCTGGATAAAATTAATTAATTTCAGTAGATCATTACGTACATAATTTTGTTAATTACAACTATTATTGTTGATTTGTTTATTTTCAGGAAGCAGTGGACTGAAATAACTCGCAGTATCTTAAGGTTTTAGATACGACTAAAACAATCGATTAGAAACTTAGTATACTTTTATATTTATTATTCTTAAGACTTCATTACATAGTAACCGTTCAGAGTTATACATTTCTCCCAGCTTTTCCTGACCTTTCCAAGGCTGTCAGTCTAGAACTTAGCAGATTGAACTCTAGTTTCTCCATAACGCGGATCATTTAAATTTTCGTCTGCCTGAAACCAAACAAATCAGCATTACTAGCTATAATTTACAACATTATGTTCATAAGGATAAACTGAAATGTAGATTAAAATTTATCCTGATATCTCGGTTAATTCTCAATAATAATTAAAACATTATTTCATCCTCATATATATATATGTGTGTGTGTGTGTATATGTATGTATGAACATTTCTTGTTTTTGTTTCCCTTTTCAACATTTCAGAATAATTAAGAGAAACATTGAATATTCTTATTCACGAATAAATGTTGTTGTAAGATAGTTATTACGAAGTAAACTTTAGGTTTAATATATATGCTAGAAAATTATAATGTTAAAGATAATGATATAGATAAATATGATGACAGATAATGCACTAGACTAACAAATGATGCTGATATTTCAAATGCTCCATTTAATTTAATCATACGATGTCACCGCTATATAACCTATAAATTAAATGTTGCCTCAAATCAGTATATTACTCTGTGAGCATTATTAATGTGCTTTTAGCAATTTGAAATATCGTGTAAAATAAGTTTGTTTCGAAATATATTTATTGTGTATGTTTTGCTTAATTATATATTCATCTAATATAACCTTTTCACTTTCATACGAATAAATATTTTACATATTTATCGTAAAATTATATATATTATGTAACATTATATATCTTAATAAATAGTATAGTATCGTTAAGGTTTTTGTTGTTATGTAATCGCTTATATAATCATCTACTATTTATTGAAGGGTGTATTTTGTAAGCGAAATATTTTCAGAGATATTTCTTTCGATACTCACACAGTGCTTTGCTTTGAAATATTACTATATGAATGATTTATTGCTATTTTTTTTAGGAAATGTTTTGAACTTATTTCTCATTTTTTATTTACGTTTGTATATAACCATCATACAGTACTGATATTAAAATTAAATAATTTTTATGGATAAATTATGAATTTATTTGAACAGTAAAATGTAAAGTAAATATGCTACTATGGGTTATAATTTAATATTAAATTTAGGAATATAACATTTTCAGCATTTATAACACATGGATCAATAAGTCCTGAGACTATGCGGTCGTTTTTTTGCGATTTCCTCCTTCAAACGCACCAGCAAGTCAATATAATAATCACTGTTGATCGATTTACCTTTTTCGAGGTAGTCAATGAAAATCACGCCATGCGTATCCCAAAAAACTGACGCCATGACTTTGCCAGCTGACTGCTGCGTTTTCGGACGCTTCGGACGGCTTTCGCCAGCTATGCGCCACTCAGATGACTGCCGCTTCGACTCTGGAGTGTAGTGATGTATCCATGTTTCGTCCATGGTCACGTAACGACGCAAGAAATCTTTTTTGTTGCTAGTAAATAGCGATAAACAGCTTTCTGAATCATCGACTCGTTGCTGTTTTTGTTCCATCGAAAGCAATCGCGGCACCCACTTGGAAAAAACCTTTTTCATGCTCAATTTTTCATGAAGGATAGTAAATACACTTCCATATGATATCTGTGTCATCTCAGCAATCTCACGGAGCTTCACTTTACGATCTTTCATTATAATTTTTGTCACTTCACTCACATTTTCCGGTGTAACGGCTTCCACAGGTCTACCCGAGCGTTCCGCGTCATTTGTGTCGGTGCGACCACGTTTAAACTCGGCAAACCACCGACAAATCGTTGCTTTTGATGGACAAGAGTCCGGGTAACATTTTTCAATCCATTGTTTCGCTTGCACGGTGTTTTTACCCATTAAAAAACAATGTTTTATCAGAACACGAAACTCGGTTTTTTCCATTTTTTAAACAAACTACAAAACGACTTTACTCCAACCTCGATAACTCAGCTGTTTCTGGTCCGATCGACTTAAAATTTTGACACGTTTCAAGCAAAGGTTAGTACTCTAGAAAGACCTGGTTACTGGTTTACTAAGAGCGCCAACTCTGGGTTAGTCTCGGAACTTATTGATCCATGTGTTATTTGTCTCAATATACATTTCATTCTTCATTAATTAAGAATCGTCAATTTTCCATTGATCAATATTAGAATGTATAGTTTCTATTAGTACTGAACTAAATATATTCTTTATGAATTATAAATTATTTATGATTTATGAATTATAAAAACATTTTCGCTTTTCTGGTAAAATCTATTAGAAATGTAATTGAACACATTTATCAGGTAAGATTTAAAAAAAAATTATTCTGCTTACTTTGTGCATAATTTAATAGTTTATTTAAACTGTGTTTACTGAATGAAAGGTTAAACATCGTGGAATAATAGTTCAGAGGTACAGAAATTAATTTCACTTAATTTAAGTTTAAAATAATTTCGTAACAATGGAATACCACGAAAACACTCTCTCCTTCATATTTATAGTTCGTTTACCCGTTTAAGGCTACCGATACGAATGTCAAGGAACTTGAATAAAACTCGGAACATATTTTCAGACAGAAAAGTGTTTTAATTTTGCAACACATAAATCCTTGTCTTCAAAATGTAAAAACATTCCATAAACGCACCCTTTTTGTTTCCTGTAACGTATAATGGGATATTTTTTTTAACATTGTAATATAGGACGCAAAATATAGATCACATTTTACCCCAAAAATAGACTCATTCAGAAAGATACGAGTAGAATAATAAAATATGCTTTCAATATAGCATATCGGAATCAGATTATAATATAAATATTGGAGCATATTTTTTATCCAAAAAAGTTATTACGTGGTTCTGTCACGTAATTCCCTTCAACAAAGACTTTGTGAATTTAAACGATGTTATTTAAATTGAAGGCCTCTACGAATGGATGAAACATGACTGGTGTGGATAAGATAAAAATTATTGAAATGTAGTGAATAAATTTGATGTACTGAATTTGAATCATTGATGAATTTAATACAAAGGCTGTCAGCAGCAGAGTTTTCTAAATGCAGGAGTTGCGATTGCATAGACAAATGTACGGAATTATCAGATCTCTAAACCAGGAAAGATCTACATAGGGTTAGTGATTTGGACCCTTATTTATAAATCTTCGTAGGACTCGAACCCGATTGGTTAGGTTGGATAAATAGTTATTACATTAAGCGTTAGATTCTCACGCGAATTGGGCATATCCGCAGATATATTTGATTAGAAAATAATTTTTAATTATTCATAGATTTAAATAAAATAACTTGGTAATCATAGCTGTATGACTTTCTATTTATTTTACTACTGATTCGTGATTCTTTTAATTGGGAATCGTAAAGGAAAGGGATGAAAGTAATATCGGGGTGTTACAAAGTGTTTTGGTTTAGGGTCTCATTCTTCAACATTGCTAGAGGACAGCCTTTAAGTAAGGAAGTCTGATTCAATCAAAACTTTCCACGCGTAAGAAAATTCAATAATTTAATAACCATATTCTTAAGCCTAACGAGATTTCAAAAATCGCGAGATACTTTCAAAACACGATCAAGAAAATAAATTTCCGCACAATCCATTCTTTAAACCAATTTATACTTTATTTTATTTTTCCGCTGGTTCTAATTACCTCACTCAACTCAAAAGAATTTCTATTCACCCCACAACATAAAAGCAACAAAGGCTTTTTACGTGCAGACAGTCTTTCATGTAGCTTCCAAAATAAAAATCGTAAAAAAAAACCCGGTTCTCCCTGGCATGGTCTCCACTCTCTCTAATGGTCTCGAAGAAGGCACATTTAACTTCCATTTGGAGTTACTTTTCTTCCTTGGGGTGTGGAATCCTAGTAAGAGAGTAATTGTATTTGGCTGTGCGTTATTGCATAAAGGGAAACAAATCCCACACATGCACTGTGGAGTAATAGTGTGTTATAAGTATCAGAGTCTGATAGCTAAGCATTATTTTATTCTCTAATGCCAAAGTTCTGATGAATTTATCTAAAAAGTGCGATGCAGGTAATATATCTAAAAATTTTAATTTATTTTTTTATAAATAACATTCTTGATCCAAGCTGTTTTAATCCTTTGCAACGGAAAATATTTCAGTGTCTTTTCTTAAACATATAAATTTGATACACGAGTAAAGATTTAATCATTGCAAAGTTATAAACGAAGTATTGGAATCAAATGCATTCCACATATTAAATCATTATTATTATGTAAATAATACTGTGAAAATCATAATTATTAATATTAATTTATTTGATTTCAGGAAGGAGATGATTGAAATAACCCACGGTATCGTTAAGTTTTAACTGTTATCCCGGGGTGTCGAAACGTTTTAACTACTATTAAAATAAACGAGATAGAAACTTAATATTTATTTATTATTCTTAAGATTTCTCTACATAGTAACCACATCTAGAGTTATACATTGCTTCTAGCGTTTCTCGTCCTTTTGAAGGCCGTCGTAGAAATCAATAGTCTTATCTTTTCCATGCTGCGGATTACTTCATCTAAAGCTTTCTAAAACCACAAAAACAACATTAATAGCTTTAATTTACCGCATTATGTACGTGAAGATAAAACATGCCAACAAAAAAATAAATAAATAAAGTATAAAACATGTGCATATGAGAAAATTTTCTTTTTGACAAAAAATTTATATGTTACTTTTGACTTATGAAAAGTATTATTTTTAAAACTCTTTATAGTTTTATCAAATTTTTTTTTTCTCAAACCTTTTATTCCATTATGGTTTAATTTTATTCTTTAATGGATACTAAAATGAGGAAGCTTTTATGTTTGAAGTCCGTAAAGAGAAGGATAGTTTGTTATAAAATAAGACGGCATAAAAAATTTTTAAAGACAAAATAAGATCACATTTAAGGTACTTAAATTAAAAAAAAAGAAACTTTTTAAATAATACTCTGCGCTATTTATCCATAATTTTTTTTTAAAAACAATTCTGGTTAATTTATAGGCAACAATGATAATCGGTTGAAGAAGTTTATAAACATTTTATTACATAAAAATGTCACCACCGCTATCGAAGTATCTAAATAGTCGCAGAGTGTATGTTGTTTCAAAATAAATAAGTGTAAAATAGAATTCTAGTTTCATTAATACTTATATTATTTAATGAATAATTATTATATAATTGTAATCGTTGTAACGCCTCTGTTGTATTTCTATTCCCTCGTTGCTCCGTCACAAGTAGGAAAAAAAGAGTCACTAATTAACACAGTCATTAGTGAATTTAAACTAGTCAGAAAACTCAACTTGAGTTTATTAGGATATCTAAGTATTGAAAACTCAAGATAAATGTTTAATCAAGCCTTTGGATTTCCTTCTTACAAATTTCTGGATTTTTTTAATGCTTGATATGATAACAAATTATTTATGTGTGTTAATTTAATCGGGTTGGAGTCCTAGTTAAAGCATTACATGAGGATACGACTCGTTGATCCTTTGTAGATCCTTTCTATATTCACTCAAAGAATTCTTTATTCAGCACATGTTTGACGCAGAAGTTTTGCATTGATTACTTTAGCTCATTACCTCTGCCATAAACAACCGTATTAAATTCTATGTTACTTATAAATGCATCTATTCAGTTCTATTCATTACGCTTTAATAATTCTTTTCTAATACACGTAAGTCATGTTTCATTCATTAGGAGAGAGTTCTTAATTCAAACACAATTCATGCAACACATAAAAGTCTAGCTGAAGGGAAAAGTGTGATAGAGAGCGCACTATAAAGTTAATAAACAGTTACAGCAATAGAATTAATAACAAATTATCAAAACAGAATTGTTAAATTATTTTATAAGTAGTTTAATACATATTTATAGCGCTTCCAATAAAATCAAAATACGAATTAAAAATACATAAATGAAAATTAAGTAATATAAGCTAATGATACAAAATATTTATTGTATCTATTATGCACATAATAATAATTCTTTCGTACAAGACGTATCATAATAAAGGAAATTTAAATCAGCGAATTACAAATTTATTAATGTTCACACAAGTGGAAGGCAGATACATCGGGAATAGTAGCGGATAACACACGTCCACTTACTCTGGTAATGAGGTAAGAAATGACAATTTCTCCTCTGTTTATTTCTCCAGGGAAGTTAAATTAAGGATTATATCGATCACATGTGGTAATAGATGTAAGGATCTTCAAGTATTTTACAAGGAGACTAATTTGCACGTAGGGAATATCCCTATCAGTTCACAGCGTGGGAAATGCTGATCTCAGCAGACTTGGAAATTGTATGATTGCATAAATTAAAGATTAAAAGGAAGGGGATCACAAAATTGCGATGAAAGCTGTGATGCTGTGGCAGTTGAAATAAAAATTAAGAAAGTAAATTACAGGGAAATCATCACGCACACGCACGCACGCACACGCACACACACGCACACACACACACACACAATACACACACACACTTAGTGTAAATGCATAGAAAAAAAGTAAAACCGTATTGCATTGCATCTAAATTACTACCTCTCTGTATCGTCTTCTGATGAAACTAAAAGCATTTGTATAGAGGGCTGATCCATGTTATATTTGTCAGGTCACGAAGTCCTTACGTGGCGCAGTGTTGAAGTTTGGAGAAAGGAATTTAAATTCAGGTGTCGTCCTCATCACTTGACCACGGTTCAAATTTACAAAATCCTTCGTGTTGCTTCTTTGTCCAAAGTTAATAAATCATCAATCACGTATGCGTGACGTTAATAAATAATCAATGCCACTTCAACATCTATATGATAAATAAATTACGATCTTTGCATGTTTGCGAAATTCTTATGCTAAGTCCGACGGAATATAAATACAAGATTGCAGATTCATATGCATCTAGAAAAAACGTTGCTTTCACTTCGGAATACATGGTTCTTTACGTTAAGTTTTAAAGATATTTACATCGCTAATAGCTTATTTTAGCTTTGATAATAAAATTTTTAATTAGGTTTCTGTTTATTTTATGTACTAGAATAGTAGGACACAATTGTTTTCTTTTTCTATAATTATGCGTTTCCAATTCCTTTTCCTTTTATTAAATTTCTTTCAATAATATTTTTCATCAACATTAAAAATTCCTGTTTATTTTTCTAGTTTTCTATTCCAATGAATATAACTGCATTTTCATAGAATGTACGAAGTAATGAGCAGTACTCGTATTTTTATGCAAAAGGAAATCCTAAATTTGAGACTTTGGCTGTAAGAATTTCTTATAAAAATACAGTATTATTGTTTGTAGAATCAAAATTCTTAATATGCGTGATAACTAAGAATTGAAAATATTTTTTGATATATAATTAGTTTCACTCTGAATCAAATATTAATATTATTTTAGGAAAGTTTAGATAACTCTTTTTATTTTCAATTTTAACAACCGAATTCCTTAAGTTTAATCCAAAAGTTTATTTTATTTTTTTGTTATTCTTATAATTATTATATTTTGTTATAACTATTTTATTATAATAATTACCATATCTTTTATTTTTTCATCGCATTGTTAATAACATTACGTAATTTTCATGAAAAATAATTCCTGGAAATCTATCAGTAAGCAATATTACACAAAGGAAACATATGTGAGAAACATTGCTTGAGATTAACTGAAAAAAATTCCCTGAAGTGAAGTTTTGACAATGCTTTTTTATTTTCAACTTTAATAAAACAAGTTATTTAAACATAATCCCAAAAATTTATTTTATTTTTTGTAATTATAGTACATCTTGTTATCTCTCACCACACAGTTACACAATTTTCCCTAAAAAGTATTTCAAATCTATAAACACGCCGTATTACACAAAGATAACGTCTGTGAGAAATATGGCACAAGAATAACACTGTTAAAATACTAACTGTAGAGAGGTTTTGACAGAGATTTTTTATTTCCAGTTTTTGTTAAACAAATTTTTTAAGTTAGTTTAAGGAACTTGTTTTTTAAAAAAGTAAAAATAAGAAATAATAATTGTCAAAACTTCTATAAACTTATTATATTTGTGTGACTACCCCAAATATTTTATCCTATATCATTAACTATCCAAAAACTTATTAACATGTGCAAGTTGTTGAGAAAATGTTGATGTTATTTTTATTGTTTTGAGAAAATGGCGTCAACAAAAATGCGATAACATTAGATAAAGGGTACATGGTGTTAGATTAAAAATTGTCATTATAACATGTTATGATTAAAATAATTACTTTCAGTTTGCTTTTGGTGTATTTACATTCAAATATATATTTAATTTAATATTTTATCACCTGCTTTTATTTCAATATCCGAACAGAATATAATTACCTACTTTAATAATTTATCGTTTGCGCTTGTTTTAATATTTAATTCAATAATTGATTTTTACAGCAGAATCGTCTGTTTTTATTCTTGTTATGCTAACATTGGCAACGTTTTTTATTAGCCTCCCAAGAGGCTATTGTTTTAGTTAACCCAAAAATGTCGTACCTGACCATTTTTCAAAAATTTATCTTGTTTTTGCATATATTTTTTTATATTTGCTTTCACCAGTAACGAATTTAATTTTCAAAACTACTTCTTAATAAATTTCTCCTGAATTTTTTAATGGATTGAAATAAAGATATGTAATATATATATATATATTTAATATTTGCTTTCTTTACTAAGGAACTCAATTTTCAAAAAATATGTCGTAATAAATTCCCCCCAATTTTTTTATTGGATTGAAGTGAAGCAAAAATTAAATTAAGTATTTTATTTACTTATCAATTTATATATTACCTTAAATTATATGTAAATTGGAATCAAGATATGACTGAAAATAAATAACATTGTTCAGAATTTTAAGACAGTTGTGAGCAGCCATTTTTTAGCCACCTAAGGGTCTATTGCTTCACGCGGATCACTTTTGGCGTACCAGATTACTTTTCAATTTTTTTTATCGTTTACTTAAATTTTAATTACATTTAGCTGAAATATATTCAATTTAATAATATTTATCGTTTGCTTAAATTTTAATTACGTGTAGCTGATATAATGTAAAATTTAATAATTTATCGTTTGCATTAGTTTTAATTACATTTAGTTTAAATATATTCAATTTAATAAGTTATCATTTCCTTTAATTTTAATATCGGAAAAGTTTATAATTATAGTCCATTTCTCGATATTTCCTTTTTTACTTTAATTCTTATATTTAATTGAGTAATTTAATAATAATTATTAAAAAAAAATTGCACGTTGGGTGGCTAAATATGTTCTTTGCAAAATTTTGTCTGCAACTTGTTAATTATTTTTATTTTAAATTGATTTGCTTGTGAAAATCAAAATGCTTTAGGAATTTGAAGATGGTATTTTCTTTTCTTGATAATAATTACTTCTGTGGAGCCTAGGGCTCAGAAGTACAGTTACTTTAATCTAACTAATTTTCATTTCATTATTGGAATTAGAGGAATTATTCATTTTGAATAATTCCACTTTTTCGAGAACTTAACAGAAATTGAAGATGGAAAACAAACGTCAGCACATGTTAAAATGAAATCAGCAAAGCCAATTATAATTCATAACACAGTTACAAACAATACACATAGTTTCCTCAATACAGTATTTTCTAGAAATCCATCAACATGCAGCATTACACAATGGAAAGTTCCATGAGAAATATTGTGCGAGAACAACTTCTTTAAAATATTCACTGCAGTGAAGCATGAATAAAAGCCGAATGCCATAATGAACATCTATCCTTAACACTACTCAATCACAAAGTACGTTCTAATTTCGGAGACTTCCCGTCACACAGGTAGTCAACCATTACTTACAGCGTGTTTTGATAAATAGTCCGTCAGATTGATTAAGTTTGGTTAATTAAAAGCTTATCAACACTCTTTATCACTCGTTACAAATGCAGCTGAAGACTTGTTAGTTTTGTGGCTTACTTCTGAAATTGGAATACACTCGACTCTTTAATGAAACTAAAATTATTCTCTCGCTATAAGCCAGACCACTTCTCAAAGTCCTTTAGAGTCGAAGACAGCGAAAGGCACTCTGAAAGATCCGTAATTTTCGTAAATGGGTATTGATCGGATCCTGTCTCATTTAACTTCCTGGAGTATTACGAAATCAGAAGGCGAATTAAGACTGGCTTTGAATACGGTTGCATGGATTTTATTTTGGATTTCCTTTATTCGATAACTAGGCTGTTTTGCCCTTTTGTTTTCTTGGCGATTTTTTTTTTGGTTCTTGTACGTAGTTGCCTACTGAATCGAAAGGAAGGTTGGATTTATTTTGGACAGAGAAAATACTTTCGTTTAAATAATTAACCATTAGCATTTTAGAATATTGTTATTCGAAGAAATATTTTTGTTAAAGAAAGAAAAACTTCCGGCAATTCACTGCAATTACTTTTCTAGACAAAAGCGAAATGAAAATAAAGTAAAAGGGAATTTTCCGCATGAGTTCCTGTCTATTTAATATTATTTATTGAATTTATGGGTCAAACGCTGCTTAAGCTTTGAGAAGAATTTTTTAAAAATGCAGCAGCTTTGTTCTTTTTTTTTTTTGTGCAATGACATCTTATATTTTCTAATTGAAGTGTAAAATCTCATTAAGTTTTCTTGCAGGAAAAAGATTAAAAAGCTAAAAATTTCAAAAATGGGAAATTTAAATGAGCATGAGAATCAAAGAATTCTGCAATCTTGTTCAGAAGTTGATAATTATAAGTCATTGAGAGTTTAATGAGCATTAAAATAGGAAAAAAAGTTCATATGATTTAATTTTGTACCCTTAATTATTAATTATTTTATTAATTAATTTAAGAAATTCATTAAAGTTAAGAAAGTTACATACACAATTAAAATTAATTTATCTTTAACTTCGTCACAAGGACTATATTACAATATTATCATTCACATAAAATTATTATTTGTTATCACATTTTGTATTATTATGTGTATTATTATAAGCATAAAAATTTTGGATTACTTAATATATTCGTCGGAATTTAAACATGTAATTTTTATTGGCATTCAGAACATATATACAATAATTCATGTGTAATTGATAATAAAAGAAATATTAAGCTAAAATTTTAATGTTTTTTATTCAAATTAAAACTTGAAGTATTTAATGAAACTTGCGTAGTTTTTAATTATACATTTCTTCAGATATTATTTTACAGTATTAACATAATTGATATTCCAGACTTACTAATTCAAATTCTTTAAGTTAAATGCATAAAAATATCACTGATAATTTTCAGTAGAATTACCGGGGACTTTAATACTCTCTTGGGGTTGTCATTGTTTACTAAACAGGTTTCACGTTACTAAATTAGTATTAAAAAGCTTTTTTATTTCCTACTTTAATTATTGCGAACGATATTAAATTTAGTTACATAAGTAAGAGTGTAAATAATTCGGTTGTCCATAGTTTAATTATAAGTTAAAGACTTAAGGCTCCCATCTGTCGGTCATTTTGATTTCGTGAACGTGATGTTAATCCTATGGAATTTCTAATAACGTCTTCAAATCTTTACTATTTTATCTATTTCAATTCGAAAAACCGAATCCAAGAGAACGAAAAGTAATGAAGGTTTCTGTAGAATTACATTTTCCTTCCAATTTTTAAAAATATTTTTACCCTTATTTTAATGATTCATTTATGGGTTTCCCGATCCTTAAACATATTCTAAAATATTTTCTTTCGAATGTACTTTTGTGCATTCAAATAAATAAAATATCACAAATTTGAGGTTAATGCTAGAGATTCCTCAGAATTAATATTATGTTCACGAAAACAAAATGGTCTGTAGATGTGAGCGTAAAAACACTTTTAAAATATATATCTATACATCCGTTATTATCTTCTAGATTAAATATCCTTATTTGAATTTCATCCAAAAACAAAGAAATATTTTTACAGTGGACTTTTATTGTTTAATAAACTGAAATATAAAAGTTATTTCATGCAATTATGCTACATTTTTTTATAAATACTTTTTTTTTTCGGATTAATGAAAAATATTTTTTAAAGTAGATTTCTGTGTCAATTTTGAAAATATTGTTTTAACTTATTAGATAAATGGATGCATTTAAATGTTTGAGAAAATACTAGATAGTTATTTAAAACTACTTGAGGAACAAAATCTTTAGATTACTAGCGAAAGAGAAAAAGAAAAGAAAAAAAGTGTAGAATCAAAAGAAAAATATTAAAAATTGCTCAGTACTTTTACTGTTTAAGATGTTCAAAATTAAATTTCTAAAAATGAATGTACTAAAACATATCAAAAGAATTAAATTAATTTTTCATTCTTCATACGATGTTACAAGATTGCTAAATATTTTAATCATAAAGCTCCTTTTTCCATTTTCCCCCAAGAGCCTCTTTTCATAACTTAGCTTTAAATGTGATTCTTTTTTCGGTAGTTTGTGTACCATTTCATGTAGTGATATATTTTTGTTTCAGGTTATATTCACTGTATTTTCTGAACTCATTAATTTTTTATTCAAAATTGCTGGATGACATTTGAATCTCTATTTAAAGCTTTACTAACCAACTTTATCTTCCACGCATAGAAATAATCTTTTGAAAAATTTATCTTTTTTATGAATTCTGTTTAGTGAAAAATAAAAAAGCATTTCTATGTTTAGTCTAACAATGTTTTTATCGAATCTTTTGGTTCAACGCTTACGCATGCTATTCCTGTAATGGTAACTCTTTACGGGAAAATTTATGATCTTATAAATTTTTTTTTTTATATTTAACGTTTTATGTCGAGATTTATTCCATGAATAAGATAAAAAAAATTTCCCGTTTTAAAAGGGCATTTGTAAAATAGTAACACCAGGCATATATTATTTCTTTCACTTGATTGTGATGGTATTCGTCAATATTTAAAACAATCTCGAATTAATAATCCAATATAAATGAAGACATACAGTGATGATTACTAGGTTATTTTACTCAGAGACCTATGAATGTTTAAAAGTTCTTTAAGCTAAAGTTAAGAGCTTACTACGAGGGTGGTTTAAAAAGTACTTGTATTTGATGACAGATGGCACTATTAAGGTAAACTTCTGTTACATTGGGTGCTGCCATCTGTGAAATGGAGCTGAAACAAATTTGATATTGATTCATAAGTTAGTTTTGCCTTGGTAGTTCATTTGCTACCTAATCAAAATTTTATTGCTGTCGCGTTGAATTGTTCATGTCATTTAATATCGAGATGTTTCCATCGATGATAAATTTATTCATTGTTATACCCCGAAAACCAAGTAACAACTAAAATAATGGGTTGCTTCCGGTTAATCTGCTTCAAAGAAGACGAGGGTGATCTAATCGGTCGGAAAAGTTATGAGGAAGAGTTTTTGTGATGCGAAAGGCGGCATGAATACGAATACAAATAAATAACTGTGACTTAGACAGCTGTCTAGTGAGTCATGATGCTTTCTAAAAACAAACCACTTTCGATGTTACGAGCATCATTTCTTCGATTTTCCAAGAACTAATTGAACGACACTTGTACTCGTACACATGTGGTAAAAGTCCTCATGCCCGTTCTGATCCTAAAGATTAATATTATAAAGATTACTTCTCTGATGTGGACCTATCGGATCCGAGTCCTTAGTAGACTTAACGATGAGGGTCCGATTCACTGATCCTATTCAGAATTTTCTTGGTTGTGATACGAAGACGCTTTACTCTGTTATATATGGCCATTATTCCTTTGTTTATAGCAGCACTCATTCTTTCTGATTCTAACTAAGTTTGTATTAAATTCTTCGTTGCTGATAAATGGAATTAATCAAACTTATCCACATCACTTCAATATTTTTAATCTTATCTACTCAAGTCATGTTTCATTCATTGGATTGATTAATAAGCTATTATTAACGTCGCAATTAGAAGCAACACGGGGGTTATTGACGATCGACCTCGTAATTTCGAACCTCAATCAAATGACGAGGAAGACATCTGAGCTGGCATCTCTCTCTTCTAACTTTCACAGCATCCCTACAAGATGAGCTGCAACATCGACAGATTTAAAGCGCATCAGCCCTTCTACCTAGCTAGAGGTATCAGGGCTCGATCACGTGACTCAATAGAAACAACGCCGCCTACAAGTTTGCGATCAGAACCACTAGACTACCTCGGTCACTTCATTTATTGGAAGAAATTTTCAATTAAAAAATATTGAATTGAAATACCCAAAGTGTTAGTTGTTGGGGAGAACGCTATAGAGGTTCGCTGTAAAAAATCCTTGTTTATTAAAGGATATTATTCCTTAAATGCTGTATTTATGTTTCATTTTGAGTACTGACAATGACAATTTCAGTTGGTGAGTGGCATTGCTAAGCCACAAAGCGATAGTATTCGATAAGCCACTATAGAAATTTTTAGTTATCGGCTGTTGAACAACACGCACGCACGCACGGATGCACATACCTTTTAAATATTATTTAATGAATACTTCCAGTTGTTTATTTTTGCCTGACTCAATAAGTTCGCTTAACTGTCAACACTCCAGAAACTTTTAGCTAGCAGTCAGATTATTAAGTTGGCATTTGCTGAGGCACTCGAAGTTGTATAAATATTCAATATGAAATTATCTTTGACCCATTATCTGCCAGATTTTTTTAAAAAAAATATTTTTTAACGTAAATTAGCGTTTTTGTATGTAAACAAACATATACCATTATATTTTTCAAAAAAGAATATAAATTTATGCTTTTTATTGATTTAAAAACAATACCCATTTGGGGATCACGGTATATTACATGTAAATAATTGCATAATGCTTTTGTGTGTGAGTATCATGGACTAATCATTCGACATGGAATCCAGCATCACACTTTACACATTGCTTACGAACATTTTTTTTTAAAAACAACTGTACTTTCTATTTGTTTTTCATCTAACGTTCTTTCTAAATAATTTCCTTCACGATTTTCCTTTCATCTTTTGAAAATAGTTTCTGTGTGTTTTCACTGCACGTTGGTCTCTTATTAATTTTACACGTCAAAGAGAGAGTGTAAATTTAAATAGAACCTTGAAACTTCTCTTCTGAAATTTTAGAGTGGCATTTTTTATTAGTAATACTGTGTATTGAGTGAGCATTAATCAGAGTCATATTCGTAGCGTTGATAAAAAAAAAAAAAGAAAGCACCACTTCTTGTGTATATTTTTTATTTTATATTTTTGTATATTCCTGTCACGCTTGTCGACACCACCCACTTTCTTACTGTAATTTGCAATGGTTTTAGCCTGTGGAAATAAGATTTATTCTCTATCAATTCTACACAATCTTTGCACACATCTCAAAGGTAAAACTTCCAAATTATTCGATAACACCTTAGCAGTGTTTTTGTCTTCCCAAATAAGGTCTAATATTCCATTTAATCCATCATATCTATAATCAAAAGCTCCAAGAAATTCTGTCGTCATTTCATTATTTGATTTTACAGAATAGTATTCATTGTTTCACCGTTCTGGTCACAGGTATATTTCTCTCTTTTGGATTTTTCATCAAATCAAAATTTGTGAAAATATTATCGAAATAAAAGCAGTGTTCTTCAGGTTTGTTTATAATTGCCTCAATCAATATAACCGATATTCTAACTCATACGTATCATTTTCTGAATTACTAGTTAGGTTACCTTCATAGATATCACAGGTAGCAATATATTGTCCAACTACAACACATTGTTCATTGTTTGAAATCAAAGTAAATGGGCTTGCCGCTAATAAATTATTTCAGAAAATGATGACCATAATAACATATCATTTGTTCATAAATACACAAATTATAAAAAAAAGTACTGCAAATTGCATAAATCTTTTATTTAGCTCATCTACGAGTTAAAAGGGGTCGTATTTTAAATAACTTTTTCTTGTTTCCATTTGGTATTGGGATACTTGTATTGTCACTAAAATGTAATTTTCGCTTTAATTTTATATAACAATTTTTGGTCATATAGTTTCGTTCAATACCAATATTTATGTTTTCATCTGATTAATACTTCTTTTCTTGAGGTAAACCTTGATATCCAGTTAATAATAACATTCCTAAATTTTTTTTGATGTGGTCTGAAGAGAACGGACATTACGAAGATTATTTTGAGCTGCATAATATGCATTCTGCTGCATGATATGGTTTTATATATCATTTGTGAAGAATATTTGATTCGAAATCTCTTCTCTGAATTTAGAATATATATTTAAAACTAAATGTTTGGGATTTACAAATTATTAATTAATTAAATTGGCAGAGTGAAGTGATTGTATAGGGGAAGAAAAGGCTCCGATCATAGATGGAAATAGAGAATTAGGGTTAAGAACAACGACACAAATGAAAAGACTATTATTTTGTGCACTCATTTAGTTTATTGAATGTGTGTACGAACAAGTTTAAATAAATACACACATACTTGTATATATCTGCAGAAGGATGGCAGTGATGTCCCAATTGCTGAAGTTTAATCGTGAATATGGTGTTTTGTGCATGACTCGCAAGTATGACGTGTCTGTGTCTATGTGAGTATGTGTGGAAATGTGGGATGTCTTGATTGAATGAGCAAATTCTTGACGAGCTTCTTATTTAAGTGTGCCACCAGGACAAATGGAGGACAACCACAAAGAGGGAGAAAGCACCCTTTCCTCTTAAAATAGCGATTCTTACTTTTGAAGTTTCAGAGTTCAATGATTCTCTCGAATTGTTGAATCATGAGTTGAATCAAAGTGTCCAAATGGGATTATACCGAATTAAAACCATTTGTTTCATGATCATGGGAATAACCATGTATCAGTATCAAACACTACTACTGGTGTTTTATCTTTGATTCCTCTTATCAATTTGTTTTATATTTCTAGAATTCTTCTTCATGACTTGAAATGTTGAATGATCACTTTTTCTAATCCCCTTCCATGTGTTTTTTAAGGGTTTTTTACCTTGGAACAATAACTTTATCATTACACCACGAGCTACGTATTTCTAATGAGCCTAGAACATCTTTTGAATTGGGATCTTTCAGTACGTTGCATTTATATCTTTGAAATCGGTGATATCATCCCCCCTATCCGGTGGCAATTCAACTATGTCTATAGAGCCGTCAAGATCTCATTTACATCAATATTATTACTTCAATGTTCTTCTAGATCTCTTAGTATTCGATTTTTTTTGGATCCAATATTAACCAAATTTAATAATGAAAAACGTATTCATAAGAATACTAATGAGATGGTCATTCATCATCAAAAAAAAAAAAAAAAAAAAAAAAGGTAAAAAAAAAAAATTTTTTTAAAAATTTTTTTTAAAAAAAAAAAAAAAAAAAAAATACGGTCATCATCATAAATTTCTTTCAAAATTTTTTTTACCAATAACTGTATTTTCTTTCTTTATTGTAATTATACATTGTTAGTGATTTTCCAAATTTGTTGTTTTACGACGGGTTATCTTAAGGTTTTAATTATTTTTAAAAATAACATATATTGATAAAATATATTCTGCATATTAATTGATCTTTATGTACATAATACTGCAAATTACAGCTATTGACGCTGATTTCTTTATTGGGATCACGTAGCCATGGATAGAAATAACCCAGAATGTAGAAGAAAGATGCTCGCAGTGTGAATAAGTCTTTTTAATTGAAAGAGTACAATTTCCAGAAAATCCATGATGAAATAATTGTTGTTTATGGATATGATAGCTAGTCATATAATGGAAATGATAGCCAGTTAAACTGTTGCGAGAGGAAAAATAAATTTTCAAACTGGCTACATGTCCGTAACATACAATTCCAAAAGAAGGGGGACTATCACGGATGCTGCTGTAATGGTAAAGATAGTGGAGAATTTATTCTTTTAGACTGAAAATAAACCAACGAAATGATTGTGAATGGGACTGATCGTAATTACAACAGTGTGGGGTAAACTAAACACAGTTTGCCACACACTGAGGTACCTTTGACATGTGCCGAAGTGTACTAGTCAAAGTTGTCAACACGCTGGTTTCCACAGTTACTGATATCTTTTAAGAAGTAAGCAATTGCGACCTGTCAAGGGAGACGTGAATCTCTCTCTTTTGGAGCACGACGAAGAGGATTTGTTTCGTCGCCTAGTTAGTATAGATAAATATTGGATGCATCAAGACCAAAGAAATGATCAACGAGTTCTCTGAGAAGTTTAAGGTGTAGAATTCTGCAGGGAAGGTCCTGCTATCTGTTTTTTGGGACTATCGGGAAGTCATCTTAACAGATTACCTGGAGAAGAATCAGACTATCACTGGTACTTATTATTGCCCGTATACTGCTGAACAAATTGCGTATTGCTCTGAACAAGAAACGGTCAGTATGATCTCAAAGACGTCCATTTTTTTGCTGATAATGCACATCCTCCCTCATTATGAAGTGCAGTTGAGGAATCAAAGTGACGTGACTTTGAAATTTTGCCATATCCACCCTATTCTCCTGATCTTGCCCCAAACACCTTTTCTTATTCCCACAACTTCAAAAAACTTTGAGGGGTTGCAGATTTGATAACACAAATGACGTCATTCAACAGGTAGATTATTAATGATTTCCCACTAAATATACTGAGTTTTAGTGACCGCCTTAGCCTTGTGTTTATAGTCGCTGATACACAGTGGACGTTGTTTTCGTCCAATCTGTGATTCGAATTTTTATGCCACTAAAAACCCACCGTATAGCGGAGCTGATGCACATTAAATTGGATCGAGATCCTAAGCTTAAAAAATTTACGATCTAGCCCTTTCCTCCAAAAAAGTTGGCCGACCACTGCATTAAACTATCTTTACCTTTCCTTAATACGTAACATCATTGTTTCAGTGTAACCGCCGTACAGTGGGTCTGGTGTGCTTTAAATATGGTCGAGGTCCCAAATCCTCCGATTAGTATGGTATGAAAGTTTGGAGGAGGAGGTGCAAACTCAGGTGTCGTTCTCATCAAAACGAGGATCAAAGTTACGAGATTGTCTCCAATAACCCTCGTTTTCCTTCTCAGTGTGAAGTTAATAAAAAAAATCAATCATTCTGCTGAATTCTGCAATAAAGGCATTCAAAAGGTTAATAAACTCTAGGCGAAATGTGTATTTCTAGGTGGTAACTTTGTTGAGAAGTTTTAAGCCTAACAAATAAAATTCTGGTTCTATTTATATTATTTTTAGTAAAAATTAAAACTTTATGATATTCCCTTGTAAATACTTCACACACGTGATTAAATTTGATTGTTGAATTAATGTTATTATGTTTAGAATTATGGCAATAATGAATATCTTAGTTTGAAATAAAATATTCTCACGAAACTATTTTAAGTTAGAAATATAAGTAAAATAGAAATAATGAACTGATTTTTCCTCTGTGTATTAAAAGCTTTTGTATGGCAAATATATTCCAAAACTATTCTCTCGGCAACTTCCAACATTTCGTTTTTATTTGGACAGTCAGCAAGTGAAAGAGTGTTTAAAACTGTCTACTTTTAGATAACTACTCACTTTAACCGTGAAACTGGAACATTTGCCAAGAAAATGGAATTTGAAATTACGCCAAGATGTCAAGTAAAAGACAAAAACGCATTTCATATGATCGTGCTTCAACTTCAAACATGTTATTTCTAATTACATTAGCTATTTTCAAATTAGCGTTTATTCTCTTGAAGGAAATTTCACTTTTGTAATGTTACAGTGTAACGTATTTCTGATATTTAATTAAATTTAAACTGTCAGAAAACTATATAAACTTTAGTCCAGATTAACATTTAAATTAACATACTTTAAATATGTGCATGTCAAACAAAAGATCTGATTAAACTACCTTTACGGAGACTACAGTGAAATGGTTAGATTTCAAAGATTAAAATGGGAGAAAAGTCATTTCAGAAGTGTTTTGGGATAGTTTTCTAGTTGATGAAATCAGGTGTTTTCTGAAACAGATTCAAGATGGAGAAATTTTGCTACTTTAAATTAATTATTAAATACATTGCAAAAATTCTATTATATACGCTTAATCTCTGATTTTAGCTTGAAATAGTTACAAATTTTATTAGCATTTCCGAAATAAATGCCGTATTTTTTTCAAACATTGAATATTTTAATCTATGATTTTTAATATATATATATATATATATATATATATATATATATTCAAAAGTGAAAAAAACCCTAAAAATGCGCATTTAAAAATTTGATTGTGATTTCTGCGAAGTTTGGTGAGATAAATATTGTAAAGGAAAAATTAACTAAGTTACTAAAGATATCAATATGTTTAAGACTGAATTATTGGGCTATTGGAGGCCATATAAGTCCCAATAATCTCTACACCTATACAACATGATCTGTTACGTCTAAAAAGAAAAATCCCTCTCTTTTGTCCTTTTTACTTTTTACTTTCGAAGTCGCGCTGTTGTTCTCCTGAAATTGTGTGTACTGTAACTCTACATATATGATGGCGTCCATCACCTGTTTATAAAATTGCCTCTCTTTTTTCCTAAAATAAATAGACTTGATAAGTGTTACTAGTCTGTCTTATTAAGGCCATGACTGTTAATGTCCTATTTTTACTTAGTCATTAATTATAGTTCCATTATATATATATAATGCACACAAACATTAATATTTATTCGTATTATTTTATATTTATTTTTAATTAAACACTAATATTTTATTCAAAACAACGTAAATAATTAAAAATACTCTATAATTAAAAGAACAATGTGTTAAAAATTCCTAACTGTATCTTTGCATAAAAATGTGTTTACCAATCTTAAAAATAAACAGACAAAACACTAGGCTGTCAAAAAAGAAAAAAAAATGAATAAAAATTTTCATATTTAACTGTAAAAGAAAAACGTTAATTACTATAGAAAATTCCAAATGAATATAAATTAGAGGGACAAATAAACTGAAAGCACAAAAATTATGAAAAACATGCAAATATTTACTAACTGTAAAAACAAAGAGGAGAAGAAGCAAAATGACGGAGTTTAATACATTTAATATTGAAACAGGCTTTAGACTTTTAATTTGGGTTATTCTAAAATTATTGGCCAAACTATCCCCATCAATAAAATATATTATTGAAAAATCTGTTGTAAAGCCAAAGATGCATTTGAATAGATATCTAAAAGAAACAAATTCATTTCACAAGTATTTAGGAAAAAGACAGCAAAGCAATCTCAAAGAAATTCAGAATATCAAAAATTAATGTAACTAATGGGTCTAAAAATATCAAAATAGACATCAATATAAGAATAAGACCTATATGAACATATCACCACGTAAAAGAATGCTTCCAACTACGTGAACTAAATATGATTCCACTACTTAACTAACTGTTTGTTCTGGAACTTTCAAATAAACACTATAAACTCTTGAATACATTTATTCTCTTACTTGATGAAATTTTGTGTGAGAAAATGTTACACATAAAACACAGATGAGAATATAATAAATAAACGCAGTTAAAATATTTAGCAAAGAAGCTGTAATGACTTTGCTCATTTACAAACGATTCGATTTACAAGGTCTTGCTGTTGCCAAAATGCAAACAATAAGTTCTAGAAGCAAACAGTGAAAGTTCATTTATATATTTATTAAAGATAATAAACAGATAACTCTTAAACGATAATAACTCTTGAATAAGATGTAATTTAAATGTCAGGGATCAAAAGAATAAAATGTATAAGGTTTTTTTAAAAATATGTATTGATAATCGAACTGTTAATAAAGAAAAAATTCATTCACAATGAAACTGTTATTAAAGAATCAGAAAAAGACATTTAATCTGCTTTCTTGTAAAAATTTACCTCCATGCTAATCGGCTCATTCATAAGTGAAGTAATGAAGTGTAATTCAATTCATTACATTTCTTACCATCATGAAATTTGAGTTATAACGTTTCATTTGATTAGGAAAGCGCTGGAATTTTAAATATAAAATCCGGTTAGTTGAGGTTTGCGAATAGCCCAAAGTTACAATGTAATGAAACATAATAATCTAGATGCGATATAAAATGTCAAAAATAAGTTTGCTAGATAAATTTTATCGCATAAATGAATCAAAATTTTTCAGCAAATCTTCTCTTTACTGAAATTATTACATTTTTTAAAGATTGATAGGGAATGAAAATATAAAGCAGGGGCACAATGTCAAACATTTATCAGTGTCTGATTGATGAAACGTACTTGAGTAGAAAAATATATTATCGTAGAATTTATAAAATAAATTTTAATGGTGGTTTACATGCAATTCTTTTCATGTATTATTGATTAAAAGTCTCTTTTCTGTAAGTATATTTTTTTGGGGGAAAATATTTTGGTTATTTTTCCGAAGAAAATCCTTTTAAATAGAAATAAAGCCTTGATGTATTTTCCCCTTTTTCATAAATTTAGGTAGTTGACGTGCTCTGTTCTCGAATATTAATCGTTTCCTCAGATTGATCAAGCGTGTATTGAATGATTTCCTGTATTAACTTTTCTTACTGAATAAATGAAAGCGTTTTAAAATTTATTTTCCATGTTATTCTGCGCTTTTATTCAGTAAATCAATTTTTGTTCCTCAGCCGCCATTCAAAATTTATGCTTTTAAGGATTCAAATATTCAAGATTTAGAAATATTAATAAAACTATTTTCTTTAATACTTTTGCTGTTTAAAAAGGGTTTTGTGCTGTTTATGAACCGAGTCTTAAATAATCCTTTATTAAAAAATTTATATCGAAGATATGAAATATTAATATTTCTGTTAAAATTTAAAAGATCCTTTTAGCCGACGCGATGTTCTGTTTTACAATCTTAAGTCTTAGAGTTTTTTATTTGTAATTTGAAGAAGCATATGTAGTTATAATTATATTCTGATATAAAAGCTCCCCAAATTCTTTTCAATCATGCTACTATATCGTTATAAATTTAATATGTTTTTCAGTGATGTAAAGTTACTGTTATCAGAGGCTCAATGTGATAAAATATATTAAAATTAATATGTAAAAATTCCTTTATCACTTAAAGTCGGTGAGGAAACAACTGAACAAGTACCCTGACTGTTAAAATGGAAAATAAATTAATAAATATATATAAGGGAGGGACAGGTAATATATTCTAAAATTTATTATAATGAGCAAAAGCGTGTGAAGTAAAATAAAATGAATGCCAGTTCCCATTTTTCAGTTAGGAAAAGATAAAGAGCTTTGCTCTTAATATTCAGTCACACTCATGCCTATAAATTAAGGATAATGCCAGCTCCGGCAAATAAAAGTTCAGAAACAAAACAAATGTGACTTATTCATAAGGACTATTTATTAAACAAAATATAAAGAACCAAAAAGATAGTGTATGCATGATACCATTCGTAAAAATCATTGCTCCCTTTAACAATTACAAAAAATTTCTCTTTTACAAACTCTTACCATTACTTGGCATGATAGTTAATACTTTGTATGTCACTCAGACGAAGAAATGTAGTCCGTACAACTCCTAGACATGCTGAGTATCAAATTAGAGAGCTGATCTTAAGGAAGATAACTCCACTCAACAAGCAATGTTCTCCGAAGTTCCGGGACACTTGTAGGAGGTGGTTGCCGGACTTCAACTTATCGGCCAAGCATGCCTCACGAACGCTCTATCGGATAAAGTCAGGTGAGAATGTTGGCCATTCCTTACGAGTGATTTTCTCAGATTGAAAGCATTCGTTTACAATGTTTGCATGGTGAGGACGGACGTTGCCATCCATAAACACAAATTCTGCTCCCATGGCACCCCTAAACAAACGTTGTTCCAGAATGATGTCCCAATAAATTTGTCCTATTATGGTTCCAATTTGATCATGTAGATATGTTCTGTAGCCCTGTATAGTTCCGCCCCAAACGAGCAATCCTGCATCACCGTAATGGTCTCGTTTAATTATGCCTTGGTGGTAGCGATTACCTGGCGTTCTCCATGTGAATGTCCAAAGTGAATCAGACAGCAAGCTAGTCTTGGACTCGTTGGAAAACATCACACAAGCCCACTATGACGGTGTCCACATTGCATGCTCTCTACTCCAGGCTAAGCACTGGCGACCTTTCAGAGGCCTGCGAGCAAATACACCACTATGTACCAAATTTTTGTCTCCATTTGCCCCCACGACAGTTTCAAACAAACATGATTTTTCTTGAAACTGTCGAAACCGTGGTTAAAGATACCTGGTGAGAAAGGTCTAAGCCTGTGCTCCGCTTGCTTCTTTTTGCAGTTACTGTCAAATACAAGCCGTCATTCGGCGTTGTAACTCGGAGATAACCTGTTTTGTAACATCTACTGACATTTCCATCGTTTTGGAATCGTTGCCAAAGCCTAGAGATGACGCTTTAGACGATTCCAAGTTCCCCGGATACTTCCATCTGAGTACGCCCGCATTCCAGGCAGCCGATAATGCTACCACGTAAAAAATCATCTACACACGTTTTCTGTGTCATAACTATTCGGTTGTGGCACTGAGTGGCTTAAAGATCGCTTGAAAACAATTTTACTTTATCGCAAGCAATTAAAACAATTTTATTAATTTCTTATATACACCTCTTTTACTCTCTTATCATTGTGAAGTACTATTGACGTCATCTGTTGGATTCCAGTAATTTGCATATTATTCTTGATGATGTGTGCAATAATTCTACAGGTGAAATTTTTACATTAGAGTTCGATTTCTATGTGATTCTGAATTATCCTTAATTTATGGACATGAGTGTAAATAAAATTCCCAGTTTTGATAAAATGTTTTTAGAGGAAAATTTTCATTATAAATTAGAGCTAAGTATTCTTATTTTGAATCATTATACTATTAACGAATAAATGAATTCAGAAAGTTTAATATGTGTAAAGTGGCTTCAATTACGGCGTGCTCAGAAAATTTTGCCCTATAACTCTCTTTCCCTCCCTCTCACATAGAGAGATATACTTATTATCTATCTCCTCTCATAAGTACATTGTACAAATTAACGCATACTTCCTGTAAAATTTGAAACATAATTCAAGCTATATCAAAGCAGAGGATTTTGAGACCTTTTGTACCATTGGAATCATATTGTGTTTCAATGTACATTAATCATTGAATGAATAATGCATGAATCAACTTTTTGTGGGAATGTATAAATATTAATATTTAGCGCATTAGTTACTTTTGTAGAACTTTTACCATTTATTATTTCTTTAATTAAAATATGTCTAAAAGGCTTGACTGCTGAATTTAATCAGAAGCACAGGCTGTCGAATATATATAGCAATTCAGAAGAATGGATATATAGAGATAACAAGAAAATTCTTCTCAAGAAAATTCTTCATAATGTTTAACAAGAAAATTCTTCATAATGTTTAACAAGAAAATTCTTAACATAAATAGGTTAATAGAAAATTTTACTACGACCCTTTAAAATATTATGTAATTTCAAACACTTTTTAACATGAAAAGAAAATCGCTTAATGCGAAAGGGTTTAGTTTCTCGCAGTCAGATTATTTGGTTTACTTTTTTACAAGAGGGAACAAAATAAACAATGTTACAACTGTTACTAGGTTACACTTACCTTTGAGAATGTAATGGCACAGCCATTCTCAAAGCATTTCAATTTATTAATCAGTTGTGACAACGATAACCTAGTGGTCATTACACATTGCCTAGGGGTCCTATTGGTTGACGGTTGGCGTTGTTTTCATCGCGACGTGGCTTCGAGCCCTGATGCCACGAAAGATTAACCTTGTAGTGGGCCTGATGCATGTTAAATGTAGTCGAGGTCCAATCATCCCGTTGGAGTGGTGTGGATGTTTGAAAAGGAAGATAAAAGCTCAGGTGTCGTCGTCGTCACTTAACAGAAGTTCAAAATTCTGAGGCCAATCGCTAATAGTCCTGGTGTTGATCCTCAGTGAGTAAACAATCAAGTCAAAAACTTAAATCGATAAAGAGTTTGGCATTGATAACTCACTGCACAGTCTGCGATAATTAAAAATAGGTATTACTTTAATGCATTGGTGTAGCGCAGTTTATTTGAGTGGTATTCGAAAATATTGGTGATGTTTTTCGCATGCAACATTTAACACAAAATTCTATAAATTCAAATATATATTTATATTTCCGCGTGTTTAGTTTATTGTATGAGTATTCCTGTTAAAAGTGTTTCTCCTTTTTTTGATTTTGTAAGAGAAATATTCTACTTGTTATTGAACATTAGAGTCTAGTTAAAAGTTTATCACCTTATTTGGATTCTATAGAGGAATTATTCTAATTGTTATTGAACGTTTTATGTATTGATTTTGGGCTGTAAATTATAGTTAGTGAAAATATATTTAGATATCGATTCGATCGTTCTTAAATTGGCATCTTTGCATATTCTTTTACATACTTTCTGAGACATGATCAAAAGTTTCATACCAACCGAATAGCTTTATTTTTCTTTAAAAATGAATTACAATAAGTGTCTGTGTTTTTTTTATATCTTTATTAATTAATTCTGGATGATCTGTGGTACTGCTTCCCTATTAAATCTCCACAAATGTGTATGCTTTCTACCGTCCACTTTTGGATCTTATCAGTTACATTATCAAGGCTCTTAACACTGTTATAGGGCTACGATAAAGAACATTGAATATAATTATATACAATTGAGGACTCTAGATAGTATTCAGGTATTATTTTTAAGGAAAAACCTTGTGCCGTCCTAGCCTAATGGTCTTGGTCGTGAATTTGCGAGAGCGCTGTTTCCGTTGAGTCGTGAATTCGAGTCCTAATGCCACTAAAGACCCACCGTGTAGCGAGAATAATGCACATTTAACCTATCGAGACTCCTAATTCTCTAGTTGACGTAATGTAGAAGTTTTGAGTAGAGATGCCAGCGCAGATGTCGTCCTTGTCATTCGACCAAGGTTGAAAATTATGAGGTCCGTCGCCAGTAGTCTTCGTGTTGCTTCTTAGGGCGACGATTATAAACAATCAATCGATCAATCTAAGTAGAAAAAAAATCAAAATACGAAAATAATTGTTTTTTCAATTAGAAACATTCAGTTTTAGAGTTGTTGTGTGTCGAATTGTTACTTTCATTTGTACTTCTAAGTACATTACATTGATATAATTAAAATTGCAAAGCGTATCTTAGTAGTCTGTCGAATAAATACGCTAACTGGTCCAATATGACTGTCATGTCGCTATGAATCGTTTCATGTTGACTGTAAACTAATCACTCATCATTATTACTTGTGAAATCGCCGTGATTGGTAGAGTGTTAGAGTTATGGTTGTTGTGGTTGGTACTGTTCGTGTTTTTCTCTGTTGTCGAAGATAGAAATTGATTTGTTTGGAATATTGACCAAACACTAAGCATCAAATTTTTGGTTAAATTTGGGAAAAATTATCAAGAAATTTCTGAGATGTGGATGGCTGTTTATGCAGATAACGCACAGATAAAAAAAAAACCACTTATCAAGTGAATTAAGTGTTCCCGTTATGGCCATGAGGATTGCGAAGATGATTCAAAGCCAGGTAGACCTTCTGTCTCTGATGTTCAAGAAAACATTGAACGTGTGTGGACTCTTGTGCTTGGCAATTGGCGAATCACAATTCGAATGATCCGTGATGAACTAAATTTAACGAAATCGTTTGTGCACACGATTCTATATGGAGGTCCTTAAGTGCTTGAAGGATTGCGTGCGTCTAATTCGGTCAAATTTGCGTCATGATGATGGATAGCTTCTGCATCATGACACAATCTGCATTGATTGTTGGCAAGATTCAGAAATTTAATCACCGAGCTTGATCAATTTCCTTACTCACCCGATATAGCCCCCGTGTTACTTTTTTATGTTTCCTATATGTCAAATGGTCGTGCAAAGGTACCACTGTAGCAACGTTGAGACAATAAAACGATAAACAATAAAGCAGTTGAAAAACATAACTCCTGAGAACTTACAGGGATGTTTCAAAAAATGGAAACTGCAATGCGTCAAGTGCATTACCTCAAATGGAATTTACTTCAATGATCTTCGAAGTAGATAAAATTGTTTCACCATAAATTTTAGTTTATAATGTAGTTATAACCATAATTTCCGTATATATTAAAATGATTAAATATTTCTTAAGAATAAACATATATTTATCATGTTGTCGAAATGCATAATATTTGTGAAGAGATATCATGTTAACGATCCTCTCAAGCGCATATCTATAGGGATTTTTTAATACAAATAATTATTATAGTGGTACTTATTATTCCGCCCTTAGATTCTGTTATAAAACTGTAGGTGGTGTTTTTTGAATGGTGCAGAATGTCCAGTTTCACAGACTTTTAGAAAAAGTAAATTGTTACAGCAAGTTTGTTGAAACACCTATAACCGAAACCGTTAATGTTTTTCGAACTACGATTTCGATTATCACTTCCAACATTTAATGTAAAACTTCCGCCAAGGACGAATGGAAGCCATATGGAGATCTGCAAAAAAAAACCATGAGATGTTAAAGCGGGTAATGACATCAAAAAAAGAAGCTGCAGGCAAAGTGACTGAAGAACTCACCAGCATCTGCAGTTCATGTGTTAAATATTGATGTTAGAAAAGAACTGTTCAAACAAAAAATACATAACAATTCGAAAGCTATTTCTTCTAAGAAAGAATAAACGTTTTTTTAAATGGCGCAAAGACCATAAATCCTACTCAAATGATGTATAGAAGGAAGTGACACGATTTGATGAATCATCGTTCACATGGTTCTTGACAACTGAAAGTATACACGCTTGGAGCTCCAACTGTGAAGTGCGCAGGCGATTCCGTCATAATTTGGGTAGCGATCTCGAGATATTCTCCCAGGACCAGTCGATACTCTAAAAAGCTATGTTATGCAAGGAGTTACGAAGACATTTTAGTCTACCAAGTGCTCTCTATGAAAATATTGTTTTCTTCAGAAAATTCTGTTTTGCAGGACGATAATGCTGCAATCTTCAGAGCTAAGCCTGTTCAGATGTGATGCGAAAACATGCACTCAAAATGCTTCCCCTCAGTTAGATGTCTAAGTTCTATTGAGGCACTCTAGTCTATTTCGAAGAATAGAGTATTGTTTCTTTTTTGCGTATAGGTTTCTTATATTAAGGCTTGGTCTAAATTTTTGATCTCATAAAATTGTGCTCGAAGTCTTCTATGTGATAAGGGCTTAAAAATGAGTCCTATAAAGTTAAATGGGTGTCTCAAACACATGGTGATAAAAAAAATAACTCTCTATTCAATACTTGACAAAAATGCTTACACTAACTGATAAATAATTTGTTTCTAGTTCTAAATTTTTGGAGATTGTGTGATGATTGTCTAGGGGAAAGTTTCTTGCACAAAGGCACGATTTCCGTGTGATTTTGGAATATTCATAATTTATGACCACGAGTGTACATTACTTACATTATTTTAAAATATATGTGTTTTTCTGATGATATCAACATATATATTATTTTTTTAAAAAAATTAAAATAACTTGTACATCAAAATGTAAAAACATTGCCAAATCTTTTATTCAAATAAACAGTAACTTTTTAGTTGAGCAAGGGAAAAATAAAAATGTTTACAATTTTATAAGATATCGTGTGTCAAAAACTATTGAAATAATTAAAAAATTTGCTTAAAATAATGGATAAAACTATATTTAATAAATTTGGGCATTAAAGAATATTATAAAGAATATACCACAAAATAAATGTTATTTAATGTAAGAGAAAGATAATTATATATACTCGATGAAGTAAAACAAGTTTTTTTTTGCAGTAAAAAGTTTTCAACAAAAAAGAAGTAAAAGTTTCTTATGTAATTCTTTAATTAACAATCCTTTTGAAATAGGAAAATTATTTCAGAAGCGTTAAGATATCTTATCTTTACAGAAGCAATGAAAACGTTAAAGTCATACCATAAGTATAGTGACATAATTTTTTCTTCTATTATCATTTTATAATATGTCAATAATTAATAAATAAGATGTTCTCTAAGTATTTTCCCTCCCATATCTTTATAATAAGTCTTTAAATTCAAAGATTTTTTTATTTTTATCTTTAAAAAGCATCATTTACCGTTATTTTCATCATATCCCTTTGATAAATATTTTTAAATCGTAAGCAAAAATGTTGAAAACAATTCAATTGCAATTATAAAACAGAAAAATAAAGCATTTGATTCGGAATTTTCTTACTTATTTGACTCATAATGTTGTTACCTGTTTCAGTATTTATATTGAAAACATTAATTTTTTTAAAAGTATGATTTCTTTCATTGCAAGATCTTAAAATATTCACAGGTATATTTATTCGGAAATTACATTGGAACTTAAACTTAAAATTCAGTTAATATTACTTTTTCTATTTACACCAAACAAATCTATTATTAATTACAGTAATATTTTTATTTCTGTAAATAAAAAATTTATAAAATGGGAAATGTTGTAATCTAAACAACTTCCTTACTATTTTTCTGCCCCCCCCTCTCTCAGGGTCTTACCCTTTTTAAGTAAGGAAGGACATCATGACCTCGAGGTACCTCAGAGATATTTTTTTAAAACGTTTTTCACTTGGTGTGTGAGTGTGTGTCATCAAATTTTCGATCGTTAATTTAATCAACTTCCCATCAAGCTAGAGCTTTGAAATTTCGGGAATCGTTCGTACTCGCCTAACAATGCAATATTTAGACAATTGAGACAAGTTTTAACTCATATTTCAATAATTTTAATAAGTCAAAATATTCTTTCCTCTCGGCGCTTTTAGGATTGAGGAAAAAATTTCTTCCCCCCTCTGGGAACACCGGGCACTCCCCACGCCACATGAGGTATCGTAAAACTAACAAAGGGGAAATAGTAAGGGTTGCTGACTTTCAGTCAGTAATCATTCGCAAGAAAGAAAGATTCCAATATTTGGCGCCGTGTCTTATGGAGCGCAGTATCTTTTCTGAATTCTGGTTCCCATTTTTTTTAATAGAATGACTTACAAACTTTCAAATGCATGTTTTGATTTTATGAGTATTATGAATTTTTTAATACGCTCACAAATGTCTCTTTTTAAGTAAATTTTAAAGTTAAAAATAACTAATAGTTTTAACTAATATTTCAATAATTTTCTTTAATAAACTTTGCCACCATATAAAAACGTTGGTTTTTATATCGAATTTTTTTTTCTATGAGATTTACTTTCTTTTGTAAATACGGATTATGTGCCATCTGGATACCATAACGATCCTTTTTATCATCAAATTTTTTACTTTTTTTTCGTTTTTTCAAATGTCTAGATCTCAGTTACATCTCGTTTGGAGCAGCTTAACTACACCTGGCTCTAGCATCATTAATCCTTACTATCACTCACTCTTTAGTATTCTTCCGAAATATCCAATATTCAATGATTTCGAAACTGGTAAATTTTTTTTTCTGCAAAAAACGTAAATTTCGTAACCAAATTATCAATAGTTAATTCCGTTTATGTTGAATTAACTAAATTTACTTACATTAAATTCTTATTAATTTAAAAATAATATGAATGCCTCTTAATTATTCAATTTTTTAATTACAAAAACTTAAAATCTTAAAACAAAAAAGGCGTTCGAGATACAGCTATCTCGAAAACATTTTTCAAAGTTTTTTTTTTATTTTTTTTCCGAATTAATCGCATCAATTAAAAAGGTATTAAGGTCTTAGAGTAGCCTTTCTTTTTGATCTATACTTGTTTTAAATGTTTATTAAAATTTAGTTCAGATTCTGAGCCACTCGAAGCCTATTAAAGCACTCGAGCCTTTTGACAGATAAATAAAGTAACGAGTTTTTCTAAAATGCGCATAGAAAAAAAAATTATGAGTTTGCCAAGATTAAGTTAAGTGTCACTGTGAGTTAAGCCTTTAGAATCCCCCTATATGAATAAAAAAATTAACAAAAGTATTTAAAATAATTAAACATTTAATTAGCAAAATTAGCTACAGTAAAGTAATAACTTTTAAAAAATATTCAGTGTTGTAAGGAAGCATTTTATATTACGAATTCTGAGAACTACTTAATTTTCTTCTTTTCCAATTTATTCCGAAAAAAAGTAGATGAGTTATTATTTCCACGAAATAATCTAGCCGCCACTTTTAAAAAAAATTAAAGCCTTAAATTCTTTTATTTTGGAATTTGCAGACAAAGTAGAGAAGTCTGAATTTTTATGATAGTTTATTATTGTACATTTTGTAAAGTAATATTTTCTATATTGGTTTGTCTTAAGATCTGTAGTTGTGGCATGACATAAATTGTTATAGAATTCTGAACGTATGAAATTTCTATTATTTACTATAGCATCTCTAAGTAATAGTTAAGCCTCATGAAAATTAGCAATGAACTTTTTGTCAATGAAAGTTGAGTTTATAGAGAATAGTTATTTTGATTGAATAGCGTTGATTTGGTTTTTCTACTTATTTTCCTATTTATTTATTTAGCGTTTTCCCTTATGAGAAAAGTGCTTTCCATTTGAGCTGTTTGGTTTTATTTTTATTGAATTTTATTCATCGAATGCAATACAATTTATTTATTTAACAGCATTAATTTTTTAAATTTCATTTTATTCCATACTCTAACCATATGAATTGATTTTTTTTTCAAGTTTTGAATGATATCCGTTCGTTCATTAATACAATAATTCATGCTCTGGAACGACTCTTATTTTTTATCTACGATGTGGCTCAAAAAGTACATGTTTTTGCGACAGATGAGATGGTAAAGCTATGGCTTCCTTGGAAAGCGGAGCTTTATTTAGCGGCCACAATATTGCGGTCTTAATCTTCCTAATCGAGTTTTCCTCAGGGAATCACAGCTTACCCGTTGGTTTACGTTCCACTTGCATTCAACGCTCATTAAGAAACCACGTCTTCTGGTTTACATGTACAACGTATCTGTGACGTCTTCGACCGTAATATTGCGTTCACTAGACAACAGCTACACTTTCCTAGGAAGTCATAGCTTAAAGGATAATTTAGTGTTGCCTCTGTGCTGCCATCTTTTAAAAGGTGCTAAAACAGATTTGACACTGAATCATAGGTTGATTTCGATTGCTGCTGCGTCGAATTATCCCCGTTGATGAAGCTGGATTAACTATCAGGCATCGTAAACCAAAAAATAGTCAAACTATGGGTTGCTTTTGGTGAATCTGCTCCAAAGAAGATAAATACTCACCGATAGGCCTGAAAAGTAACGACAACTTCGATTTTTGGGGATACAAAGGATCATCTTACTTATGGACTTACAAGGAAAAACTATCAATGGATAATATTATAGTGAGTTAAATTATGGTTTCTTAGGGAATGGAGCCGTTACCCGATGGCCGTAATATTACGGTGAACGATGTTACTAAAAAGTTGCCTCTGTAAACCAGATGGTGTGGTTTACCAAAGAGAGTTGAATGAGAATGGAACTTTAATCAAGGGTAAGCTATGGTTTCCTCACTTTGGTTTTGGTTTTCATTAACGTCGTACTAGAAGCAACACAAATGCTATTGGCGACGGATCTCGTAATTTTGAACCTCGATCAAGTGACAAGGAGGACACCTGAGCTGGCATCCCCCTTTTCTAACTTCCTCTACACCCCAGTGGGAAGACTTTTGGCCTCGACTGATTTAACATGCATCAACCCCGGCTACACTTTGGGTCTTTAGTGGCCAAGGCTCGAACCCGCGATTCAAAGAAAACCGTCTGCCACGAGCCTGAAACCATGACCACTAGACTACCGCGGCCATGGTTTCCTCGGAAAGAATTGTCTTAGAAGGCTTATGACATCATACACCGCAATATTGCGGTAATGGCTGTTCTTTCTTAGGAATCCATATCTTTACCCCTTTTACCCTTCCTAACTCGTGCTCTTTTTGAATTGCCCTCTAGCGTATCAAAATTACACATGCAGCGTGATCATTATTTCCTTCAAAATATTCCCTGAATGTAATTTGTATCAATATTGACAATCATGTTATCACCAATATTGCAACATTTGTATAATTACTAGACAAACAGAGTTCTCATGTAAACAGTCTTTTTTAACTGTTTGTTAATGATTTAGAGCCTTTCATGTTGCGAATAAAAATAATTAATGTCCTTTTCGAGCAATTCTTAAACTACATACTCGCAATATAATTCTATTACCTTCAGCACTGACACAATATTGATCAGAATAACTGGAACGAACAAAATTGTAATGCGTTTTTCGGTTATTACATTGCCTCTGCCTTCCCTCTTAGTTCATTTCACGTAACAGGACTAGGAGTTAATCTCCGAATCGCGTGGTTCGTTCATCGAGAGGGTTTAAACATGAGATTAAATTCGATAATCACGAGCTGAATTCATTCGAGAGCGAGAAATGAGTAAGATGATAATGAAAGGGAGAGAAGTAAATGACTTAATTTTCTTTCGATTGTGTGAACAATTGTGCTCGATAGGGTGCTTTTTAAGTATGGGTGGAATGGTGTTACCAGCGTGATTTTACGGATGAGGTGTTGTGATGAATAGGTAGAAAATTAATAGGCAAATCAAATAAGATTGGAAAAGAATAGAATTCTTTGTGTTATGAATAAAACTTTGTTGATTTAGGTCAAGAAAGAGCGAGGAAATCTTTTGAGTATTTCTGAAAAGATATTAATGTCTTAAATTATAGTAAAATAAAGATTTTGATGATTAATAACTAGAAATATAATTTATGAAGATAATAATGTATATTTTGAATTATTAATATTATGACTTAACTTAAGTAAAGGGTTTTTTCATTTGAATTCGATATTCAAATTGAATCGAATTTCTGTAATTAGTTAAATGCTGGTAATTTGTGAAGGATTTTTAAATATTCAAAGGAGTATATTTTGAAAAATATAAAATATGTATATGAAGAAACCTTAAATTATCTTCAGAAAACGAGAATTTTTCTATTTTCGGCAGAAGTCTACTTATGATGAATTTTTATCTGTTACAGAATTTCTGGATGGAATATGCATACAAAATTTAATGAAAATATTTTTAATTTGCACTCAAAATGTTATTGAATTGATGATGAATAAAGAAATGATTTTCCTTTAGATAAATATCAATTCAGAAATGGGAGACAGCATTTTGTACTTAAACGACGACGAAAGCATAGTTGCGCAAAAATGAATACAATGCATGTAGTATGAAATCAAACAAAAAAAAAAGGCTTTATTGTACTCATAGTATCGTTTATTGTACTCATAGCACAACAAGCAGATGTTCGTTAGTAGGGGAAATGCCCTATCCTTACTGCAATGGTTGCTTCTCATCGTCTTATTCCACGCTAGATTGTCCAACAGTTCTTGAGGAAAGAGTGCTATTTCTCAATCGCCATTTGTTTCAGTTGTTGGGTGTTCCCCGGAGGATGTAATCGTGCCATAAGGTGTCTTTCCAAATTATCCCACACATGTTCTATGTGATTTAAATAAGGGAAGAATGCGCTGTCTAATCCATTGAAGGGATATCTTCACTTTCCTGTCGCTACTGAACATTAGCATTCTATTGTGGTCATGCATTGTCATCCATAAAAACGAAGTATATTCCTTTTGCACCTCGAAACAGACGCACATGGGGACAATAGCTATCCTCCTTACAATTTCAATCTTCGGTTACAGAACCTCTGTCGAAAACGTGGGGCTCAGTCCACCCATTCAGCATAATGCCTCCCCAGACAACAACTCCAGGATCATCATAACGGTGTCTTTCCATGATATTACTGGGATGAAACCATGTCCCGACTTCTCTCTTCCCAAATCAACTGGCGTTGAGAATAGCTTGTGGTATTGAAACGACTCTCATTCGTGAAGAGGTACAACTCTATTGATGAGATGTCCAGTTTTTGTGCTCCTTACATCACTCTAAACGATGTCGTCGATGGCCAACTTTCAAAGGAATGCAGCGTTCAGGACGGCGGGCGAATAAGCCACCTTTGTGAAGACGTCTGGTCATAGTAAACCACGACACGTCCCCCATATTGCTTTACACAGTTGCTGAGCAATGGCTCTTGCTGAATGGTATCGGGTTCTTTTCACCTGCATGGAGGATATATCGGTCATCCACTGCAGTTGTTTTCCAATGGCGGCCACCACCAACTTTTCTAACAGCTGTACTTATTGTTTGGAAGGCTATCCAAGCGCCCGAAACGATACTTTTGTTGATTCTGAACTCTTCATCTACTCTGGTTAAACTACGCCCCTCCTCTAACTTTCCGATCATTCTTCTACGTGTGAAGTCGTCCAGGTTATTTCTATTAGCCATATTTCATGAAACAACCCACTTGCACTTGTAGAGAATGTCTTTAATTGCTCCTCCGTTCTTCTTTTTACTGTAATCTTGACCTACGCGTGCCAACCGCATGGGTTTTACGTGCACTCATGTCGCCTGTGACGTTTTGTTCCAGACATTTGCATACGCATTACCTTTCTATTGAATTGCGTGTTCATTGTACGGATCGCAATAACCCCTTTTCTGCAATTTCACGGCTATCTTGTTAAAATTTACAATGTTGCTTAAGTTTTGCACACCAATGTATATATATATATATATATATATATATATATATATATATATATATATAATATTACACACACACATATGTATGTATATAAACCAAGTTATTGGAATATTTTTAATCAGTCTTTTAAAGAAATTGTGCATAGGGTGATAAAAAGTTATACGAATTAATGTGAGTTCAATTAAAAATATTATGAAAAATTAGCATTTGAATGAAAATTACAAAATAATTATATACGAGAGGGTACCTCCCCCCCATTTACGAGAGGGTACGACCATTTTTGCATCGATTTTTCTCATTCAAAAGTCTTCAGTTAAAATAAACTGAACACAGAGAGCGAGCGAGCTTCACGATAATCCAGTTAACTACATCGTCTGTCTTTAAGCATAAGTTTATGAGTTTTCTCAACCGTTTTGTAGAAAAACTAACTGACACCTGACAAACGTCTAGATTGAGGTTTATCATCAATCGAATTGTTGCCTTTTTTGAAGAAAGAAACTTTTTGTTTACTTGAGTTTCTCCAAATTGTTATCTCTGTACTGAAAAAATAACCCTTTGCTAGAAGAAATGTGTAATACCCAAACTCTACCCAGGACAGTGTTATTCCGGGAGTTTTTCGATACCTCTTCGAATAGATACAATAAGCGACACATCGGTTGAATTATATTGAGTAAATAGTTTTAATGTGCTCTTTTGTAATTCAGTTAATAAATTAATGTGTCTCTTGAGGTAAAAGTAAAAATTCATTTTTCATTTGGTAAGGTGGAATACATGGATTTGCATTACAAAGCATTAACATTTTGCACAATATTTATCAGGGAAAGTACAGGACATCTCCTTTTACATTAATTTAACTTAACTGCTTTAAAGATTTAGAACTTTCTTCCGAAGAAGTCTTTTATTATTCAATTCATTTAGAGACGAGGGAAAGGAAATGAAGGAAAATAACAAAAAGTCCCAGAACAGCTTTTGATATGCGGAATTATTTATTATCCATTTTTTTCTTTTACTTAAATGTTTGAATTATTTTATTTTTATTCTAGATTGTGTGTCTCAGAAATATCGAATGGGAACTACTTAGAACTGTTAATAAAATTTATAGCATCTTAAATTTATATAATATGTAAAAATAATAATACCTAAAATTATAGTTTAAGGCTCTTACTATTTTGATCCAAATTTTGCCAGTATTTTTATGTATTGCAATATTTTTAATCAACTTATTTAAATGGAAAAAAGTACTTTTTCTATTGATCATTATTAAGGTATTTTAAAATTGCGTAATATTAATTCATACAGTTATTAAAATTTTTCCAAATAATATTTAAAGTCAGTAAACTTCCATTTCATTTGGAATATTCATTGGTAAAAGATTCATTAGAAGTTTTATTTCAAATAATCTTAAATCATTCTGCTGTGTTTTTAAAGAAAAGTTATGAATGGAAACAAAAATTAAACTAAATAAAACTTTGTATAATTCTTCCAAAAATGGAAAATATGTTTTTAAAAACATACATTTGGAGTTCAAAATTATGCAGCGTGAAGTTTTGAAAACTATACGAAAAAGAAACAAAGGTACAATATTATCACAAAAAAACATTTTTTACAAGAAAAATCTTCATAATTAAAACATATTAAGCGTGTGATTGATATTCTAGTATCCTTAAATTATTCCTGTTAATACCCTGTGTTTTTATAACTTTTGTTTCAATCAACAAATTTTTGATTAAGAAACATTTTCTACTTTTTATTCAATTAATAGAATAGTTTTTAAATTTGATTTGTAAAAAACTAGTTAAATTACTCAGTGTCAGACCTTATAATAGCTCTTATTTTTGAAGACGTCAGTGGAACATTTTGCCCCACTGCTGAAAAGTAAAACTGCAATACTTCAGTTTAATTCTTTCTGTGTTTGAAAAACATAAAATACTTGCTTGAGCTTAATTATTGTTGTCAACACAGCAGAAAATAATAAATTATTCGGAACAACCTTTTGAGAATTTTTGTTAAAAACATGAAGAACGGGGTTTTCTTAAGCCGTTTAAGCCCGCTGTTTTTTTTTTTTTAGGAAGAAGTGGGTTGATCAAGGGCTTGGATTTATATAAAGAAGCAGCAAACGAATAATTAAATATTCAGTTGTATATCAGATTTGATCAGGTACAAATTCTAATAAAATTCTAATAGGGCGTCATTTTTTAATCGATTTTGAAAAAATAACTCAAAAGTGTTAAAAGAACTCATTAAAATACACATCTTTTGAAAGGAAAAAGTCGGGGAAAAAGTTTTGCATCTGTGAAAAAAGCGGAAATGGATGAAAAGAGGAAAGCAAAACATATCGCTAAAATAAAATGGAAAGGGGGAAGGAACATTTTTTTTGGGGGGGGAATACGCTTACAGTTCCTTCCATACATTAGTGAAGCCTCGTAAAATATTTGGAGTGATACGATCAATGATGTGGATTTCTATAAAGGGCAGACAGACAGACAAAAAAAAAAAAAAAAAAAACCACTTAAATTTATAAATTAGATTGTTACTTATATTTTTTGATAATAATTGACTTTGATATAATTCCCTCCTCAATTTCTCGGATATGTTTCGCAGCAATAACTTCTGAAATGAATTTTATTATAATTTCTGACGCGTTGCCGACAATCTTATATTCAGTACAGTGATTGGAAAATAGTTATTAATTGTTAAATTATTTTTATAAAAAGTAACTTATATTTAGTTCCGTAAGAATCTACATTAACTTTAAGTGTTGTGTATTTCCCCCCAATATTCACATGTAAATGAAATATTTTTATTTATTCAAAAATATAGACGAAATAAATTCTGAAATAAAAAAAAAATTCACCTGTTTCATGATTTAGAAAAATGAGGAGTTAAAAAATTTGGTACTTGAATCATCCTCTTAGAAAATTCTAAAAGTGTTTATAACACTTTCTATTGCTTTCGACTTCCTGAGTTTTCTCAATTTTACAGCGAGATATGTATTTATTACTCACATGGAACAAACAATTATCTATTTAATTGATAATAAAATTCTAGAAATATTAAAACATTGCATTATAATCGGGAATACATAATTGGATTAGACTTTGCAGCTCTAACATGACAAATTGATTACTTATGAATCATCTTACAAATATGAAAAAAATTAAGTTAAATAAAAGAATATAAAATGTGTGATTTCTTATTTATATTTCGTTTTTAGCTAATTGATTATTAGTTCATATGTATTTTATTGGAACTAAAAATTTAAGTAAATACTGACTTTTTAAAATAATTATGACGAAAAGGCAAGAAAAACCCGTTTCAAGATCTCTTAGATTCTATAAATGTAGAAAGTGGTTTAATTACTGTGAAGTATATTATATTATTATTGTACTACTGTGAAGTATTATTTTGTTGTTTTTTACCGAGTGATTACTATGATTTGAAATCAAGGGAATTAGATGTAAAAGTTTCTTATGTAGAAGTTATTGTGACCCGCCATTAGAAAAATGGAATGTTCTTATTATAACAAAATTTAGAAGAATAGTTCATTATATTTTTTGTTTTTTCTGTTAATCCGAGAAAAAAATATCAAAAAACGGGAAATCTTTTCAGATTGTATTGTAGTATGTGTTTCTTTCTTTCTTTCTTTTTTTTTTTTGGAAGAATAAAATTTCATTCTATAAGGAAATTTTAAGATGATTTATATGAAATAAAACTTAATAAGAAAAATGACAAGTGTATTAAATTTTGAAACACTTTGAAGCCATTGAAATAGGCATTAATAATTTTTTGTTTATCAGGAAAAAGAAAATAAATTTTTAGTTTTGATAACGCCTGTTTAAGTTTCTTTTCAATATTTTTTAGAATTTTTTTTGACATTTTAAATATAAACATTTTTTTTTTTGTTTTAAGTGCTACTTACTGTAAATCTGAGGAAAAAAATAGTATTAAGTTATAAATCACAAATGAAGTATTATATACAATCTATAATTTAAGCTATGATCCCTGTACTTGTTTAATTCCTGTAGATTAAACATTAGTTATGGTGCTCAGAATTAAAGACACGCTTGATTTGTAGAAATAAGTTTAAAATACAAATAATCAGAAGAGAGTTAAGAGTTACTCGAAAATGTAACAGACAATCAGAAATATCTCTTTATTTAATGAGCCAAATCGGGGTGCACCGGAAATGGCGTCTTCGACAAACTTAAACAACCGAAACTACTTATTAGCTCTTCTGTTGTCAGATGCATACTCAATGATGCAAGTCTTTACGAACCATTAATAATAAGTATGTATCCTTTAGTTTTATCTCAGAATGTACTGACAAGAGTAAGTTTCAATGATGCATGATTTAGAGAGAAATATTTAAAAGTATTCTTAAGGAAAAATAGTCAGAATTCGAAGTTTCTTATACATGGTAAATAATTTTTGTTCGTGAACTTGCAATAAATGGATTTGAGACAGGCGTTTCATTTTTTTTTTCTGTCAAAAGTTCTTAAAACTGGGCTAAGATGGGAGGCAATTATTAAATGTGAAAGATTCGGAAAATGTGCATACGAGAACGAAAAAATTCTGACATGCAATTTCCGTTTTAGATAAAATTCTACCATGGGAAAGAGAGTTCAAATGTGTTATGTCTCTTTAATGACTCAAGATTCTCGTTTGTCAGCCATTTTGATTTCGTGAACCTAATGTTGATACTATGGAATTTCTATTTTCGCTCTCAAATCTTTAATGTTTAATGTATTTGAATCTAATAAAGTGTATCCGAAAGAGAAAAAAATAATAAAGGGTTTTGCGGAATTGCCTTTTCTCCCCAAGTATCGAAAACATTTAAAAATATTTTTTGAAGAACAGAACGAAATTAAATAAGGAGAGCGCATGAATTATTAAAATAGACATAAAATATTTTTAAAAGTCGGAGGAAGTTTGTAATTTCGTGGAAACCTTCATTCATTTTTGTTTTTTCGAATTCACTTTATTGCATTGAAATAAATAAAATAATACAAATTTGAAGAGGAAAGTAGAAATTCCATAGTATTAACATTAAGTTCACGAAATCAAAATGGCTGGCAGATAGAAGCCTTAAAAATCAAACGCGTTTAGAACTATTAAATATTGATCCAATAGAACTAGTACAGAAAGAGAGAGAAAGTATTAGAAAAATATTTATTTTCCTGAAATATTTTAGAGAAATTTTTCAGTAAATTAGTAGAGTTTTTTTATCATTAGAAATTTGGATCAAAATACAAATATAAAAGAATATAAACATTAATAAAAATCATCATCAAAATAATTTGTGATAAACGATATGAACTGCTAAAATTTTGAAATTTTTTTCATTCGTAAATAATTTATTAAAAATCAAGTTATGAGGATACATTTAATAGGTTATTTATTAATTTTCTTGTTGTACTTTGATTTTATATTGACTTCTATGATTCTTCTAGTAATTTTGAGTTATTCTCTGTTATAAAGATGCCATCCAAACCGATACGACCACTCAAAGGTTTAATTTTATATCACGCTATGTGAGCTATTAGGCCAATGTTGTTGATGTGGTTACTAAATTAACTGAACTAACATCTATACTGCATCACTTTATTCAACTTTTAGAGCAACCAACTAAAATAAATATTTTCCGAAAGAAACTACTCTTTTTGTTGTCATTCTACGAAACAATAAACTAAAGGATAATTTAATGTTATGTATTTCGTCAAATATCGTCTGCGTCACACACAAATAATTTAACACATGAAAATAAATTTAAAATAAATATCAACTGAATTTAATGCAATATAACATATGTCATGAAATATTTCAGTAGAGATTTAACAATCAACTTACTTTTTTATGCGAAGTAATCTTCATAATCAGGTTTGAAGATATTTAATAAAATCGGTTTTCAAATTCGTGGTTTATAACATGCAAAGTTAAAAGATGGTTGTCATTTATATTGGATCACCTGTGTCCACAATGCGATTGAGTTGTCAATGTTAGCGTGGGTGTTGCTCACGGCGATGTCACGTGGTCTTGTTGGTGTAAAGATTTGACTTCTTGGCAGGTACTCGGTGTGCAGCAAAAACGTTCATATTAATATTTTCAGAAATTCTTGATTTTTGTTCTTAAATACTTCAGTCTAATGTCCTTCAATATTAATTATAAACTGTTTTTCATTAATTCTATAAATTGTTATAATAAAATAATAAGAAAATATTCAAGGGCTGTCTCGAATTAATTTAAGTGGAGTTATTTTTGTCAAATTTTTATGACAGACTTTTTAAGCATCTTTGAATCTTTTGATTAAACATAATTATAAAAATATACATTATGATATTTTGAACCGTAAGCAGAATTTTTATTTCTCATATTTTTTTAAATGAAATTATTTTTAACTCTCAAGTATTAATTTTTAAAGCTAAAAAATTGTTCGATATCAGTATTTACTATTTAAAATACATTTAATATTGTATTCATTTAGATATAATGCATAGGGACAGATTTTTGAGAAATTTTAAATAAAACTAATTGAGTAGTCAAACAATCAAAATAGCTTGAGAAATAAGGGGAAAAAAAATCAAAGAAGCTTCAGTATTCATAAATTAAAAAATATATATGTTACATCTAGTTAATTCTAGTTAATTAATGTAGCACAGCGAATTAATTATGCTGAAATAATGGGTAGAAAATCCGCACATATTGGCTGCTAAACTTGATGTGAAATTTATACAAATAATTTTATTATAAAATTAACAAAATAACTGGATTCAAATGAATTCTCAAATTTAAAATAAGATTTTTCTATTATTTTTCCAAAATGTTTTATTCTAGATTTTTAATCAAATTAAAAAAAAAAAAGTGATATTTCTTAATTGAAATGAATCAATACATTCCTTTATCAATACATGAAGAATATTTAATGAAAGTTATGAGAAAGATTTTTAAATCACGGAGTGTCACTTCTAGCATCAAAAATAATGTTAATTTGTTAACTCAAGATAAACATTATTATAATTAGGTGTTAGAAATTTTGATATAGAGCGAAATAAATCAAATGTTCTTTTAAAATGAAACGTGAAACGCCACTTGATTGGAATAATAAGTCATAGAGCCGTTACGATGAACTTCATAATTTAAAGTTTTAGCGGTAGTTTTTTTTAAAAAAATATCTGTATGTGATGCTTTGAGTCAAATGTAAAGGATATTTGAAGTCAACTAGAAAAATATTGTAAGGAGTGCCTATCTCCGAGCATTTTTCTTCAAATTTTTTTTAAGAAACACTTACGTTTTTAATTACAATGGTCCAAAAAAATTATAATTCAAAAGCAATTTTAATGAATCATATTTTTTTGCCATATTTGTTTAAAATTTAGTAAGAATTAACATTTATGCTAAAGTTCATATAATAAATTCTAATTAATATGTTTCACTTTTTTTTTCTACAATATATTTAGTATATATATATATATATATATATGCGTGTGTGTGTGTTGTGAAGCAGAAAAAATGCAGTTATCCTTTAAACTTACTGAGTTATACCAAAACTTATAAACACAAAATGATTTTAGAAAAAAATATATCACTTTTTAAAATAAAAATAGTTCCAAAATAAATAGTTATATACTTAAAAGCTATGTGTTTGAATTTCACAACATACCTAGAAATGTATAAGACTTTGCGATAAAATTTTATTGGAATATATGAAATACTTTTTAAGAAATGAAATTTTTCGTAACGAAAAATTTAAAATCACAGTTTTCCAGAAAATACAAGTAAAGTTTATAATGTTTCTTAAAAAATTATATACTTACATTAATGCATTAAATACCCTAGAAATAAATGCAAACCATTTTTGAAATCGTAAACACGTGGGCTTTAATAAAAATTAATAAAGAAATTTTAGTAGAATTTTGGCGATTTTTGGGTAGACACGTATCTTAAATAATAAAAATTTTCAGATGAATAAAATTCTTCATAAAAAAGGTAGTGTGTCATTTTTATCTGATAATAATCTTAATTATTGACGTATATGAAAATGGCAAAAATAATTTGTAAATAAAAATTATTCTACATTTCCTTAAAAACCTATATGCACTTTCTGTACAACACACACACACACACACACACACTGAGAGAGATGTATATATAAACATTTTTCCTACATTAGAGTTCGTTTTGATCCGGAGCGACTTTTTTATTTTCAGTAATTTTTTGCTTTGTTTCTATAGTAATTATAAACCTATAGAGTAATTATTATATATCTGTAGAGCTAGTATATATCTTCTCAAGCAGTGTCTCTCTACCGGTGGCACGCGTTCCCTCTTTGTGTCTTAATGTTGTCTCAAATTTCCCATTAATTTTTTTTGCTTACTTTAAAAATACAAAAAAAAAATGGAAATCTGTAATGGGTAAAATTATTGTGTGTTTGTGGTGCCTGAAAGACTTTTACCCAAAGGTAAGCGGAAAAACACCGTGCCAGCTAGGGGTACACGGACTGAAAAAGGTTAGATA
>BMAW01091772.1:0-11651 GCA_019974015.1 Nephila pilipes | reverse complement strand
TTTTACGTGTCCGAGAGATTTGTAGCATAATTTTTAATTGGCTTTGGAATATTTACAAAATCAACAATAAAAACTAATTTCCTAATTCATACCATGTACAGAAAGTTGAAAGGATTGTTAAATAAATAAGTATATAAATGTAAAATTTTGCTTACAAAAAATTATGCTGCAATGCAACTTTTGAAACGTATTTTTTTTAATTAATAAAAATGAAATCTATTACAAACTTCATAAACTAATGATACAATTTTAGAACTGAATTATTGAAAAAGCAAGTAACTAGACTATTATGTGATATGCTTAAATTTCTTTAAAAACCATTGGAAGTCTTGTTGCATCAAGAAATGCCATATTTTAATCCTTTACTGTCTTATTCTAACTTAAACATTACTACTGCCCAATTCTACGGTGATCTCGGATTCCTTCTGTCCAAATCCCTTTTTCCCCTATCGAAAAATCTCTAGTCTCTTAGGATTTTTCCTGTGATCACACATGTCGTTCTGTTTTGTCCGCAGTGATCAGTGTTCCCCCTTCAGTCACTCTCTTTGGGCTATTTATGACTTTCGCAACCCCTGTTTGCAATTCGTCTTTCCCCCTCTTCGCGTGCGTAACATATTTGATATCCCGGGATTTTACATTCTTTTTTATCAACGACTTTTGAATTACCGCCTCTGCTACTCGGATTCGCTGGCCTTTCACTTGAAACAACTCCTTTCCGCCTGGAATTCCTGTGATGAGTTCCACGTGAGTGATATCTGCGTTTTTATAGTATATTTTTTTTTAATTCTTCAGTGGTAAACACAGTACTTCCCTCATTCCTCTCGCGTTTCGTCGCAGGCGCCTGGATAAAGTTTTATTTTTTCCATTAATCCTCATGTCAACGTCGACTACTACATCCTTATTTCATTTACATTTTGAAAAATCTAAATCAGCTCAAGAATTTTGAACGTCCGTCACAATTACGTAAACGAAGTCAGTCCCTTCCATGGTTTGTCGTAAACATCACTTGATATTAGAATTACGCGTTTTTCGGGTACGTCAAGTACATTTAAATTTTACTCAACACATTGCGTAAAAAAACAGCATTTAAGTTCCATTTCGACAGCCTAATTATTAATCTATCAATATTCAGAGTTTAAATACTCTTGTACGTTTATTTCTTCACCAATAGCACCACTTAATTTTGTATAATCTGATTTTAATTCAGCAGATCCAAATTTTTCATATGTGTTAGAGTATAACAAACTTATATCGTCTCCTGAATCTAATCGAAAATATCTATTGTTTGCTTTGAATCTCATTCATTTGACACAATTTAATTGAAAAGTTTATTGAATTAGTAATCAAAGTTCTAACTACGTCTTTTTTGTGGCAGTTTTTGAAATACGTCCAAACGATTATTAACACATAAAATAGCATCTCATAATCATATCTGGGATTAATATTATTTTCTTAGTTTTTACCGATTGGTGAGAAATTATTATTATTAAATTCATATTTCCTGTTCAGAAACCTATAATTATCCCTCTCTTCCCTCTTATTTTATTTTCATATAAATTTTAAGTTTACTTCTATTTTTTTTTTTTTTTTAATTTCTTGCTCCGTACAAAATAGTTTTGTAGCGTGCAGAACTGGAAATACCTTACAACAATATAATGAATTAAGTACGATTTCTCAATTTCGCCACATCTTCCTATTTCTTTCACCTTAAAGAAATGCTCTGCAGCAAATTTTGTCTCTAATAAATGTCTCAATTATAATGGAATTTAATTATTCCGAATTACATCTGTAACCAACTTTTTCCATTAGTAACAGTTATAATATTTTCTAAGAATTGATTTCTGAACGGCCCTTGATCAATAATTTAACTGAACCTGAAAAACTTTTTTTCCAATTATGAATATCTCTAAATAGCTAAGACTTAACAAATCAGCCGTCTCTTCAAAACCTTTTTTTTTTACCCCTTTATCAATGGAACAAGTTTCAGTCTCTTCACAATTTTTAACAGAGTTTTTAAATTTTTGAAGTTTTTATTCATTTTGTTAAATTTAGAAAATGAGCCTTTTATAGAAATACTCGCATTAATGTCTGTAGAGTTAATTATATTCTCAAACTCAATCTCTTCATTAAAATGTTTCTCTATCATTTTAAAATTTTTTGGAGACATTAATATTAAAAGTAACTTATGTATTGTTTTCATACTATATTATTAAACTGATTCTGAAAATAAAAAGTCAATTTAACTACCCCTTATTTTAAAATTTAAAAAAATTTAAAAATTTTGAAGTGTTTTTAAACCTTTATAAAATACACAATTTTTGAAATTTTTTAATTATTTTGAGTGATTTATATTTCATATATTATTGCAAACAAAAGTTAGTATGGTTTTGAAAATCTGTTCCCTTGTTGATTTTTAATAATTATTTTTCTAGCTAAACCTGGAAAAAACACGAAAATTTTTAAAATATTAACTTTAACATTTTTTAAAAAAAATAACTAGGGATCCCAGACCTAAATCCATACTATCTTTTATAGAACACATATATCTCAGTATGTATAAAAAATTTCAAGACTCTATCTTGAACAGAAAAAAAGCCTTAGGGATTAGAAAACACTTACATCTTCAAAAATAAAAGTCTGAGAAAAATGCATTTAAAGTTTTTAAAGGCATAAAACAAAATTTAATAATACTTGCAAAGATCTAAATTTTTAATATATTATTTAACTACTTATATAATATATGAAAACACTACTTTAATTAAATATTATGGCAAATATTTTTATTTATTCAAAATATGTTTTTGCAAAATATCGATATAGCATTTGTTACGATCACAGATTTTTCAGCTTAAAGTTAACATAATAATTTCACAAAAGTTTTGAAACCCAATACACTTATAAAAAATAATAATGATATAAATAAAAGTTTAAAAAAAGTTAAAAACTACCAGGTTTGTACATAGCACCTAATTTTTTCTGAATTTTAAGTCGACGCAATTTAACAAGTTTTATTTTTTTCTGCGCGACTTTAAAATTTGCAAATTTTCTTTTCTTTTTGAAATAGGTTCTCCTACAATCAGAAAAGTACACTAAATCTTCTGATGACAAACTTGTTACAAATTCAATTAGCATCCTGAAATGTTTTTAAAGCTTTTAATGTTCCATCATTAAATTCAGGTATTAGCACTCGACATGGCAATCAACACACGACTCCTAGATGCTGTATTTTCTTTGGAATATTTGTTCCATATCATCGAATGTAATGCTTCATTAGAATTGTGTGTCAAACCTCTGACACATGTGCTTAATAATTCAGTTGATGCTAATCGCTGATAAATAGGCAAGATTTTGGGCAAATATTCTTCGTTGATTGTTATTTTTACCCAATCTTTGTGAATACCTGATTTCTTTCCACGTGCTAATGTTGACTGGTAAAAACACCAAGAGTCAAAGAGCAAGATTGTGTCCTGGAAGACAATACTCTCAGATCTTTCCCATAATTTCACAGCTGCATTTACTTCCATTGCACCATATGATCTGACATATGTTGTACTTCAAACATCTTGTGGTCTTTTTACGAAATACAAAATTCAGTACTGTCTTCTCCAAGCTCACATTTAGTCTGTTCACATTCTCCACAACGCTTTGACATTACTTCGTAGTCTATCAGAAAGCCAGTCAGCAAGTCGATAACATATCCTATTCCGATATTTGACGTTGACATATGTCCTCTTGTCAACCACCTTCCATCATATGACACTCCAATATCTTTATCATTCCTTGAGCCATACGCCTCAATGACATCTTTACGAATATCAAGCAACGACTGATTTGACCCAACGAGATGTCCAATCAGAACTTTTGGCTTATAATGTCTTTTAAAAGTTTTACTAGACATTATATTTCAATTCATATGCATGCAGAATTTTTCCAACGCCGAGTAGCCAAGTCACAAACTTAACATACCTTGCACTAATCTCATATTTACATCAAATGGAACATTAAAAAATTGATGCTTGATAACATTTTATATAATATAGCATCAATCAATTGTTATGAATATGTTTCACTTTAGGTTTGGTCACAATTAATACATACAACATTCATTTTATATGCAAATCCATTTCTGTGACCATAGCAAAGTTTTAAAGATGCACTATGACAAATATTGCTTACATTATCTGTAAACAAATATTCAGTATCCACTATAATGTAATTTGAAACGTACTTTTATCAAATATCTTTTTTTTTTTATGTATTCAAAACATTTGTGATCTGAAGTTTTGAGGCAGGTTTTTAGAATTGTCATTTTCAGCAGTACCTCATCTGTTAGAAATGTTGCTTCTCTTCTCAAGCTGCGAAAGTTTTGTCCGTGGCATTTTCTCAACAGAAAAAAATTAACTTAAACAATTTAAAAAAAGCTTTTAAGTTATATAAATTATATGCAGAATAAATATTGGTCTCGAGAAAGACCTTTTCTTGTGAATTTTAGCTAAGTAACTATAAGCACATCAAAAACTCAAAATATAAACAAACATAATCGATTTTAGTAGTGAAAGTTGAAGTTAATATCCACTTCTCTGCAAATATCGATTTTATTTAAAAAATATTAGTAATTAATTAAATTTAAGAATGGAAAAATGCTTTAAAATGAAACCGAAACTAACCACGCCCCCCTCAGCTGTCAAAAATAGTGACTGACAATGCTCAGAAAACTTCAAATATCTTAAAAACTATTTGGTTAATAGATCTAAAATTTGGGGCCAAGCTTCCCAAATGTATGGGCTACAGGAAAATGCAAAAAAAAAAAATTTCGATAAATTCGTCGTTTTTAGGGTACTGTGTAGCCTTAAGTTTCTGACGATTGATCCCCTTCTGATTCACTTACGGATAACTCATGTGCAATGAATAACTCACGAACATTACGGCTAAACAATGAATTTTATCGCAACATTTTTTTTTAAATTTTTGATAACTTCATGGAAAATCAAATTAAAAAGTATTCACAACTATTGAAGATCAATTCCAGCACAGACGGTGCCAAAAAATCAAAGTGAAGTAAAAGTACAGCAAAATTTTAGTACGAAGATAAAATATTTTCAATTTCCATTTTTCTTAATAGCAGTGTAGTAAATGCAAAAGCCATATCATTCAATGAAAGAAAGTTCGATTGATTTAATGGAAGAAAAAAAGATTAATATCATAGTAGTTATGCAATGGGATTATTGTAAAGTGCAAGAAGCTAAAATGCCTTGAAAGAGATTAATGGGAGGAGAGAATGTCCCCACTCCGCTCATCCACTTCTTTCAATTTTCCCCTAATCGGCCGCATCTCGCTTTCCTTTCCACCTCTTGAGAACGCATGCAAGCCCGCCTACTGCACAGAATTACAAGACGAATAAAGCATTGTTTCAATAGAACTGCTTCATTAAGGGGAGTCGGAACCTCCTATACCGATAATGTTAAATTGGCTGTTTTCGATGTACCTTTTCTCAAAATCTATTATAGATACAAGTTTGAAATTTTTAACACAAGTAATATACATCTTTCTTATAATACTGAAATGAACTTTTAGCTAATTTTGAATTTTTTTTATCAATGTAAAAAATATTATATCAGACATAATCAAATTTCACTCTTTTTTCATATGAAAAAATTTGCAAAAAATACATTTTTCAATTTTTTACAAAAAGCTCATTTCAGTTAGCAAACATTATGAACATGTCTTACAAAAATTACACATATACTGCTGTTTGTAGAAAATGCAACACCATGAAAGAATCATCAGAATCAAATGAAATTTAATGCAGAAACGACTTGCACTGTTACAAATAAATGATGAAATTTTCAAAACAAAAGAAACAAATTAAGCGTCCGAAATCAGTATTTGGTGCAGCCACCATGCGCTGCAATAAGTGCTGCTATACGACGTGGCATGGAGTCAAACAGATGTTGAATATCTGCTTGAGGAAGAGAATTCCATATCGCTTGTATGCGCAACCAAAGTTCGTCTTTGGAAACTGCAGGACGCGGATCACGAGCGAGACGCCGACCAACCATATCCCACACGTGCTCAATAGGCGACATATCCGGTGAATAAGCAGGCCAAGGAAGAAGTTGCATGCGTTGTGCTGAACAGAAGTCTCGAACAGTCCGCGCAACATGTGGGCGTGCATTATCCTGCTGAAAGATAGCTCCAGGGATGCCTTGAAGGAAAGGAACGACTTCGGGCTGTAGCACTTCACGGACGTACCTGTTGCTATTGAGATTACCCTCAATTCGTATCAAATTGGATCGTCCATGATACGAAATCGCACCCCAGACCATAACTCCGGGTGTTCGACCACTATGTCGTTCAATAATACACTCAGGAAGGCAGCGTTGACCAGCATAACGTCTAACACGAACACGGCCATCATGGGTCCACAAATTGAAGCGTGATTCATCTGAAAAGACAACTTGGTGCCAATCAGCTCGCCTGTCTCTGTGCTCAAGAGCCCACTGCCGACGCAGCCGTCGATGATTCGCCGTGAGGGGAATCCTGTATAAAGGCACCCTTGCACGCAATCCACGGCGCAGCAGACGACGACGAATTGACGAAGCCGACAATTGTACACCTGTAGCAGTAGACCAACGTGCTGCCAGCTGCCTGGAGGAAGCTGTGCGATCATTCACCGCCATGCGGAGCAGGTGTCGATCATCGCGCTCTGACGTCACCTTCTGTCGTCCAGTGCCTGTTTTTCGAGTTGTTCGGTGCTCGTCGGTCCACTGCTTCCAAACTCGCATCACTGTGGAACTGTTCCGCTGCATACGAGCTGCTATTGCGCGATAGGAAAATCCTCCTTCTCGAAGGCCGATTATCCTCCCTCGTTCAAACTCCGTAAGTTGCTTGAATTTCTTATTCTTCCGTCGTGGAGGCATACTCAGGTCTCACTAAACGTTTGCCACTAACAAATAATCATAGACTTTTTTCAACGTCCCGCTACAGCACTTTATTTATACGCTTTCAGCATCAATTCAGAGGGCGCTGCGCGCGCCGCGCACGCGCGATGGCTCTGAAACTTTATTAATTTGCATAATATCCTATAATTGACATTTGCTGCGAATTTCATTTGATTCTGATGATTCCTTCATGGTGTTGCATTTTCTACAAACAGCAGTTTATATAAACAGTAGTTTCTTAGAAAAGGTACATCGAACATGAAAAATTCACATTTTGAGAAAAATGAGTTTTAATGTAAAAGTACTTACCTATGTAAACATTCCTGCCCCATACTCTAAATTATCCACATTTTTTTTTAATTTCATCATCCTCTTTTTTCCTTTTGAGCCTTTTTTCCTTTCTAACATCTTTTGTTTTTTGTAAACAAGAATATCGAGCTTTTAACAGCCTCTCTTTGTCGAGACGTTTCATTGCCTGTATCGTATAGTCACCAGGCTCAATGTTCAATTTTCTCAAAATTTGTAGTTTTGATACATTACCTATATTGAACGAAGATACAGCATCATACGTACCTAAAGAGAGGGCTTCTATATGTACAAAAGTTTTCTTTGGTACACGAGACCATATAATGTTGCTTACACTTTCATTTGGGTTTTGGGTACAGCCATGCAAACACTTTTTCAATAGTTCTGGATTGGATAAATCCCTAAAAATGGGTCGCATAGTCTCCACAACAGCAACAGGTAAACTGTTTTTATGATGATAGGTTTTCCCAAGCAACTCTGCCTTTTTGAACTCGCACCATGTATCGTCATCTGATGGGCAAAATCCATGCTGAGGTTTTTCATCAGTCGACAGTTTGTGTAAAAATATTGCCCACACAGCTTGTCGCATATCTTTTACACTGGACAAATTTCTTTGAATGGCTAGACCGTAATAGGTTTGCAGACAATCAATTTCCTATATACATTATTCTCTACAATGGAATCATTATGCTTTCGAATCTCCATCACCCAAGTATCTTGTGTATCGAACGTTGTACTTCGATTCAGAACGGCGAAAAATTGATAGAGCACCTGTCACCTCCATTTTGCCACTATAACCAACAAAATTTCTTTTGCAGTTTTGAAGATGCTTAATTTTGTTCGGACAAATACAATGTTTGGATAATATTTCCACATCAATTATTTTACCTGTATCCACACTTGTAACTGTCACTACACCATTCTTCGAAGAAAAGCCTCGTTTCTGCCAGCTATCATCAACCGCAACAGCAATGTCTCTTCCTCCGTCATTTTCTTCAACTGCTTCATGAACTGCTTCTGCCATACTCTCTTCGCAAGTTTTTCTAGCTGCTTGCAGTAAAATATTATTAAATTTTGTAGGTGGTGGTGGAAGATTCATAATACCGCAAAACATTACTGCAGATTCAGCCCCTTTCCCTATGCATCGCATGGCATAAACTAACCTATTATTGACTTCAAAATTATTGTCACACTGCTTAGAATTGTAAAAAAGTATATTTATAATTACAAGAAAAACATTTTATATCAAACTGAACAGCTTCACCACAGTTTTTTTTTCATGTTGTAGCAATCTAATTCCTTGTTTACCACACTTTAAGCATTTTACAGCTTCAAAAAGTGCATAAGCTAAAAGATTGATATCCATAATGATATTCCTGAAACCAGAATAAGTGTCATTCGAATATGATGTATCCATAATTTTTACCTTCTTTTCACTGGAAGATACATTTATTTCTTCCTTGGAATGTTTTGCTACATTACTATTTCCTATGGAAGAGTCATTGCTTTCACTAACATTTTCACATCTGCCTTTGTTAAAATGTCCATTCCTTTTTTAAATACTCTTGTCTTTGATCTGGGCGTGATAAAATCGCTTGAAAAAAACAATTTAAAATAATTTAGCTATGTGTTTTGATACAAACACTAACTAAAAAGAACAACAAATATTTGCAAAAATTTAGTTATATGTTTTGAAACAAACACTAACTAAAATGAACAAGCTCGTAGTAGACAAACTAAAACGTGCTTATGCAAGTATAAACAAATATCTATCAGTCACAGATACAGTGAAACTTCTTATGAGCAAATGCAAATAAAAGAAAGGCTCCTTTATAACGAAAGTTTAAAAAAAATTCATTTAGAGTAGCACATAGAACTATCATCCAAAAAGGAAGTGCGTTGTTTACATTTTTTGGCCCTTTAAATGGGCGTGGCCCCGTTTCAATGCTTATTTAAAACTAAATTTTTGAGGCTTCTAATTATCGTAGAGATAAAAATAAGGTATCTTTAGAAAGGTGAAAAGCTATACAATTTGGAAATAAAAAAAATCTCAAATCATGGTTTTTTTGAAGAATTAGACGTTCCGACACCCCTTAGCACACAATAACTGAAACATTGCGGTACATATGTAGAAATAAAGATTTATAAATTTCCGAACATTGGACATTAAAAACTAGGATACTCGCTTTGTCTGTTTGAAATTTATTATGACATTTGCTATTATGGGGATGGTAACTACAACATTACTTTCTGAATTGGAGGATTTTCAAACATGGATATGAAAAAGTCAGCTTCGATGGTGCCATTTATTAATTCTGCATTTATTTATTTTATACGCATCCTTTGTTGTAAGCTCCCTGATCACTGTGGCGGAAGTCCCCCTTTTTTTGTGTAAGCAGAAGGGCCGTCATGCTAATTAACCGAGAGAATGCCCCCTAATGGAAACTTCTTTTTTATTTAAACAGAAAATTGGAACTGGATTGGTCGGATGTGTAATGCTACTTTTTTTTTTGTTTTGGTAATTATTGCTGGTAAGTACATTTTTAGTCAAATAGCTTCCCTTTGTTCACAGCTCGTGCTATGAAGTTGAATGTATATTTATCGAAAAAGCAATTGATGTTGTTATAAAGATTGACACTTTTGATCTTATTGTGAAATTTTACATTATATTTTTGATTTTTATTTACTTTTCATATTTGTTTAGGGGTCTATTTGAGATTTAAAACTTGTGCGATTTCCACTTTTGAAAAGTCATTTATACATCGTAAGACTTTTATTCCTTTTATATAGCTTCCCTTTTAAATCATCAGCTTTATTGGGGTTTGTGTAACCGCTTTTTTGCTGATTTCACAATGAGGGTATCATTATAGATTTTATTCATATCGATTCGGTTTGTAAATTTTGAAGAATATTAGTGGAATAAAACTCTAGTGAGATATAAAAATTTAAAGATTTTTACTAAGAAACAAAGAAATTTTTCATTTTCTCATAGCTAAGTCTTCCCATTGGACATTCTTCTCTTAGGTTTTTATCAATAGTTGTTATTTGTTAATATATATATGCGGATGTATTCTCTGCACTTGATGTTTTCGAATAATACATTAATATGTTGGTTATGTTAAGGATTATTCTTCGAGGGTACATGAATTGCCATTTTTTTTGTTAGTTTTCAATTTTAGGAAAATTAAACCTTGGTCATTTTCCTATTGGGACGCTAATATTAAATACTTCTTACTTTGAGTTTTTTGTTCTGATATTTATCCACCTATTATATAAAGTTATCAATGGTGTAAAATATTCTGATAAATGGTAACATTGTTCTTTTTTATGTATTGAATTTAAAAAAATGGATTTACTCCAGTTATAGGTGAGTAAAATAATCGTTTTAAAATTGGCAAAAGCCTATGGAAAGATTAATTTTCTGTTTATGATAAAATGCTATGAAACTCATATTTGTCGCGGAGTCGATAAAAAAAAGTATTACAACAACCTGTCAAATGCATACAATTCGAGAAAGCAAGTAATTCTGTCATCTGTAAATATAATCTGCCGATCTATTGTAATTTCTGTTCAATTCCTACAGTAAGGGATGAATTACAACTTCCAAGACATAGGCCTGGTTACCTGAAAAGTATGCTTTGTTGTATAATTACTTTCCTGGAGCCATTGTTTGTACGAAATCTGAGTTGTTTCTAGCAAAGTCTTACCGGTTATATAACAACGTAAAAACAACAGTCATCAACATATCTTTAACAAAGTTTTACCTCTGAAAATTTGTTGACAATAAATTCTTAGTTTCAGTGGATGCTTTATGCAAAATCTTCTTCTAACATATATTGTTTAATATCCCTTGTCTATGAAAGGTGAATAAACATGACTAGTTCTAATGATTTAAACTTATTCAGATGAGTGGTAAGTGAATTAAATTGTATACAGATATCATTTGTCTTTTATTTTCAAGATTAGCTATGCTATTGATGGTCGCTCAAATGTCCTGAACGGCTACACTATTGAGTTATGTTTCTGTGGAATAAAATATATAGTTAATTTGTATGTATTTTTGTTGTGTATTCATCATGTTATTTGTATCATTGTGACCACAGTAGTATAGTGGTCATGTTCGGGGGGCACGGTAGTAGAATTACGTAGTGCCGTGGGATCAAGCTCTGATGCTCTTAAAGACCCGCTGTGTAGTAGAGGCTGATGCACGTTAAATCTGTAGTGGCTCAAAGTCCTCCTATTAGTATGGTGTGGTATTTTGGAGAGGATGGTGTGAGTTCAGGTGTCGTCCTCGTCGCTTAATTGAGGCACAAAATACGAGGTCCGTCACCAATAGCCCTCCTGTTGCCCTAAGTGTGTTAATGAACAATCACTAGCAATTGTATAATTATGTTTTGTGTTACT
>BMAW01091769.1:5983-20437 GCA_019974015.1 Nephila pilipes | reverse complement strand
AGTTTTAATCAACGTAATTGGATAATAATTATCTAAAACTTGTTAATAAACTTAAAAAGCACATTTACTTCTAAATATTAGCAAATTGTGACACTTAATATTTATAGTTGGTATTTAGTAACATATATTTTTATTTGAGATTCAATACTGATATATGTTTTGTAACAAATAAGTGTTTTTGTATTATAATCCATCTTTGAAAACGAAATTAAAAGATATTTGTAAAATATATTTTATATACATTAAAATACATATTTCGAAATAAAATTTCAGCATCTTCAGATACAAATTAAATAAGATTTTTCAGTATGATTGTAGTTTGATTTAAATAATTAATAATAATTGTAAATATCGGGAAGATATCCGTGCATGATTCCATTTTATTTCTTAATCTAGTCCCTGTATCTATGTTGTTATCTAGATTATATTCTCTTACCTATATTCGTGATTCATGCAAAATGGATAAAATTGATAGCATGTCTAAGAACTATTATTTTAAATACGGAATAATAAGCCGACATTGGTCAATAAGATTAGGAAGACATTTAGCTTAAAGCAATCTTTCAAAAACAGTTATTCTAGAATAGTTCTCTCTCGTTCTCTCTCTCTCCCTTTCTCTTTATCGATAACTCATTAAAATGTATTAAATTCATGCATAGTTATATGTGATATGTGTGTGTGTGTGTGTGAAACCTTTTCAGAATTTAGTGTATGATATAATGTTTTGATCCTACATCTTATAATATAATGTAGGGTCATTAATTACAGTATACCTCGTAATAAAGAAACATATTGAAAAAAAATTAAATTTGGATGAGCTTCTTCCTGATATTTTATTTCACTCGTTATTTTATTTTTCTATCTTAGCTCAGTAATTTATTAAGGGGACTTAGTACCTTACGAAATCAAAAGTAGAACATTTTGACAAACTTTTTTCAATTCATCATAAAACAACAATTTTTGCTCATTTCAGTATGAAACTTTGCCAGTTTGTGTAATAAAGTGCATAGTTTTAAATATTGGGTCAAGGTTTGCTATGAAATTAATATATTTTCTTATACAACATGAAATATGCGTACAAAAATTTGAAAAATAAATTAGCTTACCTTACGTTACCCACAAGATAACTTTTGAAAGATGTACAGTAGAACCATAATTCTTATACCAAATTAAAGCTAAATAATGACCTTATTCTGTAAACCTCAAATTTTAAATTTACCTTACATTAAAAAAATTGAAAAATTAAAAAAGTTATCAAGTTTGTATTTAGTAACTTTTTTTTCATGTATCATGTTATAAAATAAAATCTAATCATCCTATTAACAAAATTGAGGTTCACAGAATAAAGATTTACAAATACAACACTCATGTAAAATTTTAAAGCTCTGCATGCGAAAGATTTTTTTAATCCTGTGGGAAAGTGTGAAAATAGCAAACTGAGAAAAACAGGTTTGTTTACATTGCATTACATAGAACAAACCACTTTAGACAATTACATTTTTTGTTGCACAGGACGTAATAATTGTCGGATTTTGACGCGGTTTGTTTTAAAATGCTCCTAACATTTAGTACTATTTTTTAAAATCAAATTTGAAAAATCGAACTTTTGAAGGTGCAAAGGTACTAAGTCCCCTTAAAAATTTTCTTTGTATCATTTATATTCTTAATTCGTCATTACGTATTGGTTTTTAACGTTATTGCTTTTGCCATTTGTTATTAACTTGCTGGTATACCCGTTTTTTGTACAGGCGAATTGAACAATGGAACAATTCAGATGAAAGGATAATTTTTTTTTTTTAAATGAGGAGCAACTTTTAAATAATAAAATTTTAAGTTAACAGCAAATAAGGTTTCTATTTAAGAATGATTCAGTAAATGGAATTACAAAGTAAAATAAAATTACTTCCAATGAAGTAGAAGCTTTTAGTTCATATACTATATTTTTTAGGTTTTTGTACTTTCCAATATTTAATTTAAAAATAACAATGAAATTTTCTAAAGAAAGCTTTAATTAAATATTAAATGTTACATAAAGCCCGAAAAAATTTAAAATTCAATGTTAATGAAAATTACATTTAATTGCAACAAACGGATTTAATTTTAAATAATAACAATTTAGCTACCAAGCATAAAATATTTTACTGAGAAATAATACTCCAACAAAAATAGTTTACTCATGTCAATAGAACAGAATTTTCATATTTTTTTGAACAAAAATAAATAAGAAAATCAGTTTAGTATTTAATTCCTAAACGTTTCCTTACATTTATATAAAAAGTGGCAATAATTTCCGAAATGTAGAAGGTTACATTAGACTCATTAATGTATCAGCACGGAAAACCCCAACATTCTCTTATTTGGTGATTTCTAAGATCCTGCCAAGTGTTGGGGCTAAACTGGAAATTAATTCTCATAATGAATTAAAATAAAATATAAGTTAATGATCTTACTTTGGATTAAATAATTAACAAATAGAAATTCAACCGGTAAGTTAGAACTGAAATAGAAAGTATGATATACTCAGGCAATACGAAAAAAGGGCACCATAGAATTGAAAGACAATACAATTCACTAAAATTGACAGATCAGAAATTTCAATTCTATCACTAATACTGACAAATAAAAAACATTCAATTAAAACTTAAAGAGAAAATATAATTATCAGAGGCAAAACAATTCACTACAATTCGCGAATGAGATAGTTCAATTTTAAGAAATAGAAAATTCGGCTAAGCATGAATCAACATTTGGAATAAATTTAACCAATAAGGATTGCAATTACATTACTAAGAATGTCTAAAAGTAAATTTTAAGAAATTGAAGCAGGTAGTCTAAAATACAAAAATAAATAAAGGCTAAAAATAATTTTCATAAAGCAGTAATTATACATTTGTACTTGCCACCGTTTCAACACGATAAACTCTAGACAATTTTTTTTTTTAAAAAAACTCTTTTTTCAAAGAATCTTTTTCCGCGAATTTTCATATAACATTCTTTAAAGATGATGTTGCATTAAAAAACAGTCGTAATTATTTTTCAAATAACTAAAGGAATCGCAATAATTTTTTTAGAATATATTGTTTTAAAAATGTAAATCAAAGTATATGTTTGGATGAGGTACACGACGTCATAAAAAACAGCGTACATGAAATTTAAAATAAAACTTCCTAAAATTATAGATGAATTTCAAAAATCTGACTTCGTGGTGCACACTATCAGTTGTCACTAATTCTTTGTAACGAATTTCACGCTCTTTTATATCGTAATATTTCCACTATGTCATCGACAAAATCAGAAATTTTTTCTGTTCTGAGCATGCGCAATGAAGGCAAATTCACTTAAAACTTAATTTTTAAAAAATGAAGTTGGATTTTGAAATTAATGATCTCTAACAAACACTATTAATATTCATAGATTTTTGTATCTTTGAATATTATTAGTCTTTACATAAAAATATATAGAAATTTCTTCCTTTGATTAATATAGATTAACAGAAGAATTTAATCCAATACATATGAGATAAGAATATAATCTATCCTGTTAGCATGTAATAAAAATAAAAAAATTTCAGTTCACATAAATTTACTTATTAATTGCTTAAAAGTTTCCTTCACCAACATTGAACTGCAATTTCATTTAATAATATATCATTTGTATTCAATCGAGATGCAACGGCTAATGTTACTTCTGTGATTAGAAACACATCGTTCTCATTTTTCATGCCTATGTTCCACGCATTTTGGAACGAATTTTCTGCTACGCATTTAATGATGGTGCTATTAATTTCTGTGACTTGTAGAGAAATTCTATACATTAAATATAGAGAGTTCCTTTTATCTAGAGTTATATATAGATAGTTGGCAGATTAACATTATCTTAAGCAATTTTAACGAGTGCAATTATTCATAGTTTTATATACCCGAGATTACATATAGAAAATTCACTTAAACTGTCGTTACAGATTGATAGGTAGTCGTAAAAGTATAATTATTATAAACAATTTTAATATGTAAGATTACTTTATGAAAGTTTATGATGTTGGTCTATTCGCGGTTTTCCCTACACTAACTTTGGGGATTTTAATTAAGATTGATTGCAAAAATTAAATAGCTTTTTCCCTATCAAAATGAAACGTGATTAGTTAAATTAAAGGCAAGTAGAAATAGAGTGAAGTGCTAAAGATAGGAAAGCATATAAGCAAAGAGAAATTCACACAATATAGGTCGAGTGGCACCAGAGTTGAGTATTTGCCTTACAGGTGGTAGACGAGATCAAGAGTGACTACGGGTGAAAGTGATCGTGACGAAACCAAGATTCAAGTCAACTTCAACCGGGCAAATTGTGGTAAGATAATCTTAATCGGTATTAGCGAGAAGGGAGAATACATCTAGAGTGTTACCTTGGAGTGCCGGTGTTCATTTGAAATTATAGTGCATGTCTGTAGAATAAACATTGTGCGTGAGATTTGTCTAACGTATTCTTCATAAGTTACTGACTTTTTAGTACATTTGATTTAGTTATGGCACTAAATGCGAATAGGAATACTGTGCCACAACAAGTTTAGAAATTCTTCACAAATTGTGATTTGTAAATAATTTGTAGCCTTCGTTCTCTGTTCCTAATTGAAATATTATTGGATTCTTAGAAAAATAATCGTCTAAGTTCTTAGCAGTATTTAAACATCGAAGTTAATAGATAATCAATATCTGAAATTTGTTAAAATATTTATTTAACCTCAGTTAAATTACTAGGGAGATGTGAAAAAATATTGGTATTAGGAAGGGAATTTTTATTGTAGATTCTTTCATTACTTAATTTTTTGTTTGAATTCGTTCAGTATCACAAAAGCTACGGATTTTAGATTAGAGTCAATTTCGTTTTCAAATTCTGTATAACAAAAGAAGTTAAATACACAGCATAAAACTGTCGATATATTATCACAAAAAATCATACTTCAAGAAAACTATAAGATATAAATCTTAATATTATCTTCTAATACTGAAGATAAGTGGAGTAAGAAACAAAAGATTAATAATTAATTAAAGTTAAATTAAACTCTGTTAATTTAAGTAAAATTAACAAAGTTTCTTTATTGTTTGAGAAAATAAAATAGTCTTTTCGATAACAACAATATACGAGGATGAAGCTTCAAAAAGTATTCACATAAGGAATGGGATATTAGAATAGAGTAACTAACTTTAATATTATCCATTGACGTTTTTCCTTTTTTGAAGAAGTCTGTGAAATGAAACCCTTCGCATCCCGAAAATATATCATTATTACTTTTCCGGTAGATAAGACCGTCTTCGCTTTCTTTAAAGCAGATTCATCGGTAGCATTCCTGTATTGATCCATGTAAGATTCACCGGACTAAAAAAAAAAACAATAGAGGTGGCGCTGCCATCGATATAAGGAGAGACAGAACAATAACAGAGGAGGAAGAATAGCGGCTATGACCGGTCGCATGACGAACAAAATGGCATGAAACAACAGCCAAATGTTTAGTATTAGTGAATTTTAAATATTGTATTAATTGTGTGTGTTGTGTGGCTGTAAAAAAAAAATAAAAACTTTAGCCACTAAAGTTTGTGTATCTGGTAGTGAATGAATCTTCATAAATGAAACTAAGAACCTACAACACGAAAAACACCGAAATATTACTGGCGCAGTCGACAGGATGAAGATTTCGTCAAATCCAGGTAAGAGGGAGTCCACACTCACAAATTAAAATCATATTGGTTGTATTATAATGTAAAGAGAGTGCATTATTAATAGCTGTAGTTTTGTTTTGGAATAGATGATATGTTATTGTAGTAAAAATAAAATAAGTTACAGTCTAACTTATTTATGCTGATTCATCCGAATTCTTAGTGTGAGAAATATTTTGGTTTTCTGCAATAGAAAACATTTTTTCTTAACTGATTTAAATTGAGAACGTCCTGTTCTAATTATATCATCTGTTCCAAGAGATTGAAAAGATATTTTTTATTTGTGTTTCATCAGAAACCTTGTGAAATATTAAAATACTTTGATCAAATGATCATCAGTTCAGATATTTTTATTTATGTTTCATCCGAAAATATTGTGAAATATTAAGATACCTTGATTCAAATGAACATCATATCAGATATATTTTGTTTTGTTTTGGTTTCATCAGAAACGTTTTGAAATATTGGTATATATATTTATTCTATTTTTATTGAACATCAGTTCAGGTATTGTTTGTGTTTAATCTGAAACCTTATGAAATGTTAGAATATAACTATATTTTTTAATTGAACATCAGTTCATATAATTGTTGCGAAAGTATAAAATTTTGTTGAGTTCAGATAGCATTAACTGGAAAAGAAAGCAAGAGTGTTTATAATTCACGCGTCGAATTGATGGATTAATTATGGTATTAAAATACTTTACTGAATTAAATTAAATGTCATTATCTATTTTCCGAATTAAGCAGAATATTAAATTTAAAGTGTATAAATTTTTTGGTGTGAAATATGCATTTATATGTTGAAAAAGATTTGTCTTTTTTTTTTATTAAAGTTACATAATATTTAGTGGTTTAAAAAAAAAAGAAAAGAGAGAGATCCATTTCTTTTCTGTGCTTGTATTACTTTTAGCTATGACTCATTATCATTTCAACCACTGCTAAGTACGCAAAAGTAAATAAAATAGGAGAATAGAGACAGTTCAAGGTTGTATGCTGAATGTTAGATTTCATGCGAGTATTTTATTGATGGAATAAGTATAACTGTTTTTTTTTTTCTTTCCTTTTTGAATACTATTAAGGATTATTGTATCTGCTAAGTAGAACTTTTATTTTGAGTATACTTGATGAGTCAGATATTCAAATGTGTTTTAAATCATAGTGATGATTTTTTTTTTTATTATTTTCTGTTCAAAGATTGATGGTATTTTTTTTATTTGATATATATATTGTGAATGTGATATGAATGAAGATATTTTTTTTTATTGTTGTGATTTAGAAAAATCTTTAGGAGTACAAATTCTAAGAAATTAAGATATTATTTTATGTGGCACAATACTTTATTATTATTATTGAAGTAATAATTTATTTGGTTGAATTTTTCATTTTGTTCTATGTCATATGCAAAGTTAGCATTCAAGGTATAAATTTGTAAATTTTATGGTAAAGAAATACGAAACAATTGCTTTTTTTTAGATATAAAACCAACCTTGATTAATTAAGCATATTTTTACTTTTTGAATTAGAGTGTTATTAGATTGATTTAGGATAATTATAATAAGGTGCGAGATGGCATTTTTAGGAAAGGGATTAAAAGCAGACTTGCAGATTATGGCTACGGAAATGGGGGTTGAAGATGTCCTTAGTTTAAAAGTGTTTGAGTTAAGAGAGGCTATCTTGAATAATAAAAACTTCGACGAGGAGTTTTGTAGAGAACAATTAAACACTATTATAGAGGAACGCAAAAGAAAAGAAGAGATGGAAATGGAGGAAAGGAAGCGGAAAGATGAAATGGATTTCGAACTTCAGAAGAAACGAATCGAGCTGAAACTAGGAGGAAGTGAAAACGAAGCGAAAGAAACAGGACCATTCAAGATTGATTTGCATAAACTGATTCCGATGTTTGACTCAAAATCTGACGATATTAGTTTATTCCTGGTATCATTTGAACGTCAAGCAAAATTTTTGAATTTGCCAAAGGTGTATTGGGTGACATATCTGATAAGTATTCTACCTTCGGATATTGTAGGTCTTATTGCTCGTGAACCAGAAAAGGATGCCGCTTTTTAACGAATTTGTAAAAGGGCTATTACTTCAACGATTCAAGTTGAGTCCCGAGAAATTCCGCCAGCTATTCGTGAAACACCAAAAGAATCCCGATGGTACGTGGAGAGATTATTATTTTGAGATAAGAAATTTTTGTGAAGAATGGCTTAAGGGCCTAGATATTCAAACCTTCGACGACCTTAAAGATCTCCTCATAGCAGATCAAATGAAGAAGAAGGTGCCAACCGAGATTCGCGAACACTTTATTGATGAATGGACAAAAATAAAAACTCCAAAGGTGCTGGTTGAAAAACTTGATGAATATGAGGATGTCCATGGAAAAATCAAACGGCCTGCAGTGCTATTTGTTAATAAAGAGAAACCTTATTGTAAGACCCTCCCTTTGAATACCCGGAGCCCTCTACATCAGTTGGAAGGGAGAGACGTAAGAAATAAAAAGGGGATGACCAATTGCAAATACTATAACCATTTCAATGACAACAGTTATAAAGCGCATTATAATCAAACCCGGATTACATCTACATGTTATACTTGTGGCAAAGAAGGTCATTTCTCAAGAGCATGCCGAGATAAACACTTAAATAAGCAAAACTCGCAAAATAACAAGTTTTCCTCACCAGTCAAAGCCCAAAGTAATGCAGTTCAAGCTGAAGATACCACTAAGAATATCGTAACAGCGAAAATAGATGTTCCTGAATCAACGTGTAAATTTCTGGCAGAGAATATTGATAAATTGAAGGTTATAAAAGTGAAGTGTTTAGATGTCGTATTGGATGGAACGGTAGACTCCGGAGCACAAATCTCTGTGGTGCGAGCTGATTTAGTTAAAGACATTGAGAGTACCGGAGAAGGGAAGATCAAGTTAATATCAGCTTTTGGGGATAGTGAAGTCGCTCCCCTAAGAACATTTAATATAAAGATCGATGATGGATGGCATGATGCAATACCAATTACATGTGCCGTTTCAAAGAAACTAGTGAACGACATGTTAGTTTGTCAAACCGCATATGAAGCCCTTTTGGAAAACATACAGTTATGCAGTGCGAATGCAAGGGAAGTCATTGTTCATGAAGTCCAACTGGATGAGGTTAAGAATTCAACCGTCGGTGAAGTCCAAGCATTTGAAGAGGATTCATGATCTGACATAGGAGTATCGACAGACGCAGTCAACATTGAAAACGAAGTGAGATCCAATCTTAACAGTGAGACCCGAAGGACTTTTATAAAACTTCAGAAAGAAGATGAAACATTAATAAGCGTCTGGGAACAAGCAAATAACAAAGAAAAGGCATATGAAATACAAGATGACCTGCTAGTGCATAATGACGTTGTTTGTGGCGAGTCAATCAAGCAAGTTGTCCTACCTGCGTGTAAAAGAAAGGAAATTCTACAAATGGCTCATGAAATTCCGTTAGCTGGACATTTAGGAGAACAAAAAACAAAGCAACGCATTAAATATTCCTTTTTCTGGCCTTCGTTAAAGAGGGATGTGAAGACATATTGCGAAGCGTGCAAACCTTGTCAGTTACGAAGGACTGTAACATACAGAGATAGGATTCCGATCCAGCCCATTGCAAGACCTAATAATCCATTCGAAGTCTGGAGCGTGGATTGCATCGGACCGTTAGAACCCCGATCAAGAAGAGGGCATTTATATATTATATGAGCCATTGATCTGTGCTCAAGATGGGCGGAAGCCATACCAACAAAGAACATTACTGCAAAAACTACTTGCGAAGTGCTAATGAAACTTTTCTGTCAAACTGGTTTCCCAAAGACAATATGCACAGACCAAGGTACCAATTTTACAGCACAATTGGCTCAAGCCTTTCAAGACGTGCTGGGAGTATCTCCTAGGTTTTCTACCCCAGGTCATCCTGAGAGTATGGGAGCAGTTGAACGTTGGAATAGAACTTTGAAAGACATGTTAAACAAAAATATTCAAGAGCATGGAAATGAGTGGGGTGTCCATCTCCCATATTTGCTTTTTGCTTATAGAGAAATACCTCATGCACTTACTGGTGTATCACCATACCAATTAGTTTATGGAAGACTACCATCTGGACCGATGACCATTTTAAAAGAATTTTGGACAGGAGAAAGAGAAATCACTACTAGTGCTGCTCGTTCTGTTGAAGAATACTTGAAACAACTGCAAAAGAAGTTGCAAGATGCACACGAAATCGCATCGGAAAACAGTGCTAAAAATCAGGAACGTATGACTTCACACTATAATTTGAGATCACGAGAAAAAAGTTTTTCTGTAGGAGATGAAGTACTAATCCTTATTCCTTCATCTACGCATAAATTGCTTAACACTTGGATAGGACCAGCCAAGGTAGTACTGCTCACTAGACCCCACTCTTGTTTAGTTCAAATGGAAGACGGTAGTACTAGAGAATTACATATAAATAAGCTAAGGCCTTATATCTCAAGAGTTGATCATGTTGGGGTAATATTTGATCAAGATACCGATTTTGGTGAATTGCATTATGCTCCCACAGATAAGGAAACTCAACCTAACATTGATATCAAGTTGAATCAAATGCCTAATGTTTTAAATGCCCAACAGAAATACCAGTTAAGAAATTTGTTACGACGATATGAAGACATATTTCGGAATCGTCCTGGAAAAACCAAAGTGAAAGGTCATTCTGTTAAAGTTACGGCAGATAGTTCACCTAAAAGATTACAACCATATAGAGTTCCTATTGCTCTTCAAAAAGAAGTTGAACGTCAAATTAATGAGCTGCTGGATATGGACTTAATTGAACATAGTGATAGTGATTGGGCGCACCCGGTGGTGTGCGTGGCGAAAAAAGATGGAAGCATTAGATTGTGCATAGACTTTAGACTTTTGAATAGTTTTACTATTCCTGATGCATATCCAATGAAACATGCAACGGATTTAATATACGAGATAGGCAAAGCTCATTTTATATCGGTCTTAGACCTCACGAAGGGATACTGGCAAATCCCTATGGAAGAAAACTCAAAACATTTTACTGCTTTCGTTACTCATTCTGGACATTATCAGTGGAAAGTCCTACCTTTTGGAATGAAGAATGCAGGAAGTACATTTCAAAAATCTATGGATCAAGTGTTGAATCCCCATCAAAAGTACTGTAGATCCTACATAGACGATGTGGCAGTATTTTCAGAAACATGGTCAGATCACATGCAACATTTGGGAAATGTTTTTAAGACTTTGAGAGAAGTTGGACTAACTGTAAATTTAGGGAAGTGTGATTTCGGAAAGAGCCAAGTTAAATTTCTAGGTCACGTGGTGGGTTCTGGAAAACATGCTCCAGATCCTCAAAAGATGGAAACTATGTCAAAGTTATTGAGACCAACGACCAAAAAACAGTTACGAGGACTGATTGGCTTATCAAGCTATTATCGTGACTATATTAAGAATTTTTCTTCTATTGTTTTGCCTTTGACAAATTTAACTAAGAAAAATATTCCTAATAAAATTCCTAGGGATGACACAGCTGAAGAATCTTTCCAATGTTTGAAGAAAAGCTTAATCGAAATGCCTACTCTCTATACCCCTGTGTTGAACCGCCCGTTTCAGCTGTATACAGATGCTTCTGCTACTATAGTCGGCGCATGCCTTGCACAGAACGATGAAAAGGGAATGGAACACCCAATTTCATTCTACAGTAAGAAATTAACCAAATGCCAAATGAACTGGTCAACGATAGAGCGAGAGGCCTATGCCGTGCTAAGTGCATTGAAAAAGTTTGGCTGTTGGATCTTCGGATCTCAAATACAGGTTGTGTCTGATCACAACCCACTCACATTTTTGACCAAAGGATTACCACATGGTACAAAATTAGCTCGTTGGGCCCTAGCCTTGCAATGTTATGATTTACGGATTATATACCGTAAAGGGAAAAACCATGGCAATGCTGACGCTCTCTCTCGCTTGCTTTTGATGATTAACCTGAGTTTTTTGTAGTATTTATTTCAGTATTAAAGCATATTCCTATTTGTGTATATATTTAGAAAATTAGTGTCAAATAATAGTCTTATTATATATATTCGTGATTATATAACCTTATGTTATTGCCTTATTTTCATTATATTTGTGCATTAATGATCATATTTAAGTCATGCCTCATGTGTTTTTTTTAATTTAGATAGTGCACTCTCCTCAACTAAGGTTTAGATATTTTGTTTCTGAATTAGGACTCTTTCGTGAGTGTGTGACTAACCTCTTTCTTTTAACACCTGGTCATTAAATATGACGCATGTGCTTCCGTTGGTGGGGCGTGTAAGATTCACCGGACTAAAAAAAACAATACAGGCGGCGCTGCCATCGATATAAGGAGAGACAGAACAATAACAGAGGAGGAAGAATAGCGGCTATGACCGGTCGCATGACGAACAAAATGGCATGAAACAACAGCCAAATGTTTAGTATTAGTGAATTTTAAATATTGTATTAATTGTGTGTGTTGTGTGGCTGTAAAAAAAAAATAAAAACTTTAGTCACTAAAGTTTGTGTATCTGGTAGTGAATGAATCTTCATAAAGGAAACTAAGAACCTACAACACGAAAAACACCGAAATATTACTATCCATTTGTCCACTAATCCATTTCATCAACATATTGCTTGGTTCCCGATGTTTAATTTTCCATCCGGGTCTCATCGCAGATGTCATTTCGAAGTAAAATAACAACGACTGTTCGAAGCAGCAGCAATTGTAATTGTTTGTTTAATTTGACAAACAATTACAAAATTTGACAATCCCACAGGTAACAAAACTTCCCTCGCAACTCCATTTGTAGTCGAAAACATGCGACCTGCGGTAAAACAGATAGTAATGAAACAAAATCTTCTCTTCTCTCAACAGAACTTAAAAGATAGAGAGAAGTCATTTAATAAGAAATAGTACAAAAGTAGCGAAATAAATACCATAACTGTAAGTATCGAGTGTGTTAATTTCAACTGTATGTATCGTATCAGGCTTTTTTTTCTGTTATTTGTTACAACGCATCGATCAACGAAATTTACAGATTTTCTTCCAAGTTTTGTTCCCTCAGATATTTTACTTCGAAATAGCATTTTATTCCTTATTTACTTTAGAAACATCAAAGGGGAACAGAAATCGAAGAGAAAAATACACTAAATCTGTAACATATCACATTTTTGAGATTTTAAGATTTTTCAAATAAGTTGTAGCTATACTTTTCGTTACTTTTAAGTTAAATTTATACATATCTTACGTTTGACATGGGTAATAAATATTAAGATAAATGTTTTCTTATACTACGTATTTTTTTAAATGAAATAATGCTACTGTTCTTAATAAATATCAGAATTGACATTTAGAGAAAGGCTTCATGGAACTTTGAAAGCACTTTAATTTATTGAAAAAGAAATGTTTCAGTTGAATTATTATGTGCTATTCCACATTGCGAACAAAATGCTGGTGTTTATGCTATGATCCTCTTGAAAATCATTGAAATATATTAAAGTCTTACGAAAATTATTTATCAGAAAACAATTGTTTGATTAAAAAAACACACTTCAAATTTGATTATTAATTGTTATCCTATAAATCATTTGAGAAAATTATGCAATGAAACTATATATTGAATTATACCTGATATGACACTGCATCAGCCACAACATAAGTGAATCAAAGATTCATTAATTATTAAGATTCATTACACATTTTGAAGAAAGTTCAAGGAAAAGTTTTTTATAGCGCAAGGACTTTAAAAGAAGGGGTATTTATACAATTTTATTTGCAGAGATTATTTAAGTACAGAGATTCATTGTGAAAGAACAACAGTGTATGAGTCACATGCACTGCAACTTCCCGCCATTGTGGCAGCTGTTCGAAGATGGTCCCACAGACTTAACTGATTCCGAAAAACAAGGAAATTCAACAACAGATAGCATGTAAATATAAACTAAAAATGTGCTTAAATGCTTCAAACAATATATTAATTTAATGCAGCCAGAAAAACCTTTTTAATCGTTAAATACTGGTTAACAATCAAACAAATTTTAATTATAGCAAATCAAGAAAAAAACTAAATTAAGTGCAAAAAATGTAGATAATGTAATTAATAATGTTCCCCCCATTGAATTATGATAAAGCGTGCTTATACGAATATTACCGATTCAACCATCGCACTTGAGAGAATTACATTATAACAAGATGGAACAACAGCAGAATTTAAGAATAAATACAACAAATGAAAAATTCTATCAAAGGAAAAAAATATAAAGAGGGTAAGAATAGGAAATATATTCCTTTAGGCTTAAATATAGTAATAGTCTGAAATATTTTTACAATTGATGATTATTTTAACTTAAAAAGAATTATATTAATTTTACCACTAAAGTCCATCAAACTCAAACATATTGAAATAAAAAAATAGGAAAAGTGTAATTATATATATATATACATACGTAAATATCTCTATATATGTATATATATATAATTACATTTTTCCTTGTACAATTTAACCATTTAAATGTTGCTAACACTAACAGTCTCTAGAGAAGCTTTTAATTTTCTGCTCAATTAATAATTATATTTCACATTGTAGCTTTGATTTTTATAAGCAATTATTTTAAATGTATTTTGAAAATTATAAGATAAACTTTTTTATACGCAAATATATATATATATATATATATATATATATATATATAT
>BMAW01091765.1:0-10359 GCA_019974015.1 Nephila pilipes | reverse complement strand
AGTGTTATTCTGTAAGCTATTTGCGAATTTTGTCAGTGAAGATTTTACTTTGATGGTTGAGATGAGATTATGGTGGTTTGAGTGATTGGGGCCTTTTAGTGGTTTTATAGGCGAAGTTCTGTTTTTGATTCACTTCTGTGAACATTGTTTGTGCTCTGATCAAGGCATTTCTGTTGCAGTGAAAATTTTGCAAGAAAGTTTGGTGATGAAATTTTCAATTTGCTCCACTTGGAGATCTTTGTGGATGACGGAGTTTCTTACGTACCATGGAGCGTTTGTCGTGATTCTTAGAATTTTTTTTTGAATGTATTTCAAATGGGTCTTGGCTCCTCGCCCCCAAAACAGGGGAGGGGGACACATCTAAGGACACATCTCTTACATCTAAGAAGACCCCGATGGTATGACGTTTTAGGACAAATCTTAATGTTGGTGACCCAGATGAGTTGGTGTGATGTTGAGTGCCCATCCTTAAAACCGCATCGAGGAGGGAAACAGTTTGTAATTGAGATGTGGTTTAATTCTGGTTAATAATATTCTTTCAAAATCTTTAGCATTGTTGCAGAGCTGATTAATTATTATGTAACTCTGCGAGAATTTATGATTTTGTTGAGGTTTAGGGAATATTATCACATTTGAAGATTTCCAGCAGGTGGGAAAGTAGTTATGAATTAAACAACTATTGAAAATGTTTGTGAGATGGATTGTTACATTTAGAGGAAGTAATTTAAGGGCATAGTTGGAAACATTATTCGGTCCTGACACTTTTTTTTTGAAAGTTTTTTTAATTATGTTTATAATTTTATGTAGGTAAAGGTTGGTGGTGAGTCTAAATTTTGGTTATTGAGAAAATTTTGCACTACGTTTTCCATAGTATTGTACATTGTATAGTCATCATAGGGTTCGGAGTTTTCTGTGAAAGTGTCATCCAGAATATTTTTGAAGACTTCCGCCTTCTCTTCGTCTGAGTAAACAATGCCTTGTTGACCATGGAGAAGAAGAATATCTATAGATTTTCTTGTAATTTTTCTCTGCATATTATATAGCGAGTTAACTTCAGGGCTTAAGTTTTTAAGCACGTTGTTCCAGGATTTATTTTTTTTATGGTTTTTTATAAGATCTTTGATTTGCCTTTGTATGGCATTCATTTCTCTTACCAAGAAAGTGTCACTTGGGGATTGGTACCTTGAACGAAATCTATTTTTGGTTTTGATAAGGTCTCTTATGTTTAGAGGGATACTAAGATGTTGGGTATTTATAATTTTAGTGACAGTTGCTGCAGAGATCGCTTGAGTGATAATGTTGTTAAATTTGAGGATGGCTTCATCAATTTTTTTTGCATCAATTTTGGGATTTACTTCCATGTTTTGAAAAATATCTTCTTGAAATTTAATTCAGTTTGTACATTTCATGGATCTGAGAATGGGGGGGAGGGAGGTATTGAGAAGAGAAAATCAATGATTACAGATATATGGTTACTGCTAAATTCATTAATTGAATCAATATTGTCTAGTGGTAGATTTTTTGCGAGCGAAATATCGAGAACTGAGTTATTTGGGATGTTGGTTGCAAAGTGGGTAGGAAAAATGGATCAAAATATTTCCATGGAATTAATTAATGCCCAATCGTATAAAACTTTGTCGTTTCTATCGGACGGTCCCATGTTGGAGTTAGGGTGTTTGGTGTTGAAATCCCCAAAGAGAATGGCTTTATTGTTGTTTAGATAAAAAATGTCAAGCACAATGGTACTAATGGCCCCGTGTGGAGGTCTGCAAACGCAAGCTATGGAAATAATGCTATTCTCGTTTAAACGCAAATTTATGTCCGTATTTTCAAGTGTGTTGGAGGTGATATCTAGTGCACAGTGGCTTATGGATTTTAATAAATGGCCCTGAGTGTTAATCTGTCTTTTCTATGGCAGGTGTAATTTGTTATTTTTATGTTGTCAGAAGGTCTGAAGAGAGTTTCTTGGATCCCGATAATATCAGGATCTTGCTCAGCAACCGAGAGCTTGCTAAGCTCGTCGAGATTCCCTCAAACTCCGTTAGCGTTCCAGCTAAAAATACTCAAACTTCTTAGGCTATTGGTGCGTTTACCTATTAATATTAAATTGCATTTGGTTCTGTAGAATTTGGAACACACTGCTCATCTGTGCCTTCATTTGGAATATTTGGAGCAGTATGGCCGATTGGTTTGGGGAATTTGTGTTGACAGGATTTTGAATAATTTGATTTTTGTTTTGGGTTGCTTGGATTTTTTTCCTCTCTTCCCAGACGTTTTTCACAGGTTTTGGTTCGTAGTTTTTAGGGTCGTTTAAGCAACCAGAATAATTTGAAGGACGTGGCCCTTCGCAGAGCGCACATTTAGATGTAGTTTTTGATGATTTTTGACAATCTTTGGTTAAGTTTTTATCACCGCATTTGATGCATTTGGGTTCCCTATTACAGAACCTGCTGTGGTGATAAAATTGTTTGCATCTGTAGCAATGAGGTGACATTGTGTTTTTTAAAGCTTCAATTTTGATGTTGAAATAACCTATGTGTTCAATTTTGTATATATATCTTGATTTATTGGATTTTTATTAAGCACTACGAAGAAGAGGCGCTTGTTTGTATTCGTTCGTCTACTTTTGAGAAGGCTGGTGTGTTCTAAGTTGGGTCCTTAGCTTTTTATTTCTTCAAGAATTTCGTCTTTTTTGTAATCTATTGGTAGGCCTCTAATAGTAACTTTTAGTTGTTTTTGGTTTTGCATCTCGAAAGTATGCGATTCGAGTTTTTTCACTGATATAAAGTTTTGAATTTTACGATGAGCATCTATTGTTTCGGGGAAATTTTTTAATTTTCCGTTTGTCATTCTGGCCATAATATTTGAGCCGATAATAGCACTGATTTCGTCCAAAAGGGTTGGTGTATTGAGTGATTCGTCGATCATGATGGGTGGAACTCTTTTTTGTTTTTTTTTTTTTTTCCTTCCTTGGGGGATTCGTTAACTTCCCCGCGGTTTTCATTAATTGAGGAGACATTTGTTTCGATTTGAATTTCTTCAGTTTCTGATATATCACTAGATTCTTCGACTTCTAAAGCTTGGAATTTGTTTGTGAGTTCAATAGGAGTTTGGGTTTCAGAGTTATCTTCTATTTTACTTTTTCCCCCTGCGACAGACAGACATAAGAGTACTGAAAAGCGTCAGCGAGTCCTCGCTTTTGCTCATATTGATGGAGTTCGTATATAGGAGAAAATATGTTGATGTCGCCCGAAGGCAATTGATCACAAAATAATCAGGATGAAAAATAACAACAGAGTATCCAGTGAAACATTATAGTATCAACACTGTGTGATTAGAGGAACAAACAACCAAAAGTCAATGTGAACCAACAACATGCATGTTGAAGGTATGAAAATAGTAACAGTGAAGAATGTTAAGGTGGCTTAAGTGGGAGGGGCCATTTTGTAGTTTTGTAAGCGAAGTTGAATTTTGAGTTTGGGTTTGTGAAAAGAATTTGTGCCTTGATAATTTGGTTATCGTGTTTGAGAATGGAGGTGAAAAGATTGTGGGAGAGTTTAGAGATGTATGATTCAATTGGATCAATTTGGAGGTCAATATGTATAACATTATTTCTAATATACCATGGAGAATTAGTCATAATACAAAGAATTTTGTTTTGCATGGTTTAGACTTTTTTCATATGAATATTTGCGGCTGATCTCCAGACAGGGGCGGCGTAGGTGATGATTGGGCGAAGGATCTGTTTATAGAGAACTTTATTTTTTAATGAAAGAGGAGAGTTTCTTCCAACGAGTGAAATGCTCAAATGTATTTTGTTCCAAAATTTTCTGATAGGAATTTGATATATTGCTTGAAGGTGAATCTAGTCTAACTGGAGTCCTAGGTAGCGTACTACCGAGACTCAGTAAATCTCCTCGTCGAAAAGGTTTGAATTAGTGTTAGAGTTTATTGTACCAAATTTTTTGAATATTATTGCTTGTGTTTTATCGACTTGGATAGCTATCCTTCAGTCCGTTAACCAAAGTTCTAGGATGTTGAGATATTTTTGGAGAGCTTTGATTGTATACTTCAAATTGGCTCCCTGTGCTAACACAGCAGAGTCATCAGCAAAAAGGCACACACTGACTGTGACATGGTGTGGAAAGTCTGAGGTGAATATCTTTATAAATAAAAATGTAATGTGTGTTTGTTCAAAGCCGCAAATCTCCGAAACAATTGGAGTATTTGATCTGAAATTTTGACATAACGTTGCATTTAATGCGGACGGGTTTTTATGTACTTATTATTTCGTTATTCACTCTAAATTTTTTGAAATTTAATTTTTAAGTGATTTTTCGGTGTTATGACGTCATATGATGTCACGTTTCTCTCTGAATGTGAAAATTTATACGTTACACACAGTTTTTTCGGGATTATTACATATTTTTACTATAATTATGATTATCGATTGGATTTTTTATTTATTTATTTTTTTTGTTCTTTGATTTTTAATTAGGATTATTTTTCAAATAAATCATTTTTTTAATGATTATTCTTTTAACAATTAAAATTTCGTTTTGTAATTTTCGCAACATTCGGATAGTATTATCGCGGTGTGTTTATGATTTTGTTTACAAATCACACGCTTTTTCAGTAATTTCATGCAGGATTTATTTATTTCGTTATTATTATTATTAATACTTTCACAAACCAAAACTTCGCACTGATAAGGGTAGTTCAGTACTTCTTACTGCAATTAACGTTAGTATTGTATTTTGGTAATGTTATGTTACTCGCGTCATTAATGATACTTCGAATTTTCTGTTACATTTTGAATGCAGAGTCACCTAAATTATTTTGTGATACATTGCATTGCTATTGAGTTGTGTCTTTTATGATAATGTTGATTTTGTGTGAGTATAGTTTATTTTTTCATTGTTCTTCATTTAGCTTTTTAATTGTTTTTCTTATTTCTCAGTGCAATTGGTGAGAATTCTGTTCCGTCAATTAATTTTCTTTATAATTCAAACTATATAGTGAAATTGACCTGTTTGGAGCGATGTTTTGAAGAGGGATGAAATATTCTGTTTCCCATTTTGTTAGAATTGAGCTGTGTTGATTGATTTACATTTGAAGTTAAATATTTTGTTAGTATTTTTATTTTTTCTTCTTTTTGTTCCTGTTTTTTTTCTTCTGTAATGTTTTGCAATTTTACATATTTTAAATTTAACTTTCTTATTTTTAAACGCAGTCAATCAACTTCAGTACATAAAAAGAATTCCTTGCCGAAAATCAAACTTAGGTTGCAATACTCGCAAAGCAGAATCAGTGCGACGAGTAATTGCTGATCAAACTGAAGAAGAACGGGCATCAGGGAACAAGCAAAACCGACAAAGAATGGCTCAAATAAGTGCTGAGGAAGCAGCAGAGCAACATGCAGCTAGACTTGAGGATGCACGTTTGCGAGTACGGCAGTCACGTTCTGCAACATCAAATGTGCTCCGTTCTCAACAAAGAGAACACAATAGGCAACAAATGGCTGAAAGACGTCAACAAGGAAAGGCATATCAGCCTTACAATCGCCTTGCATTTCGGTACAACTCAGGTGAGGATTATAGTTTGAGTCGGCATGTTCTTATTGGCACAATGACGGTAGTATGTTCTTATTGCAAGGCTCTGAAACTTAGCGGAGAAACAAAAGGAATGTGTTGCGCCGCTGGAAAAATTAAATTACCTCAACTTAGAGAACCACCAGAGACATCAATAAAGCTCAGGAGAAATCTTTAGAATTGTGCGGCTTAGATTTAGAGAGATTTAGAGGCAGATTGCTTCTCTCATGGGCAATTATATGTTGCATGTTCCAGAGTAGGCAAACCAGATAATCTATATATCTACACTGAAAATGGAAAAACAAAGAATGTTGTGTACCCTGAAGCATTGTAAAATTAACCTTTTTCCCTCAAGGACTCCAGGGTACAGCCACTTCCAATTTGTGTAATTTTTTTTATCAGTTTTGGGCTGTTTATCATTTCTCTATGTTTATGAATATTTTATGAACTGCATGAACCTATTTATGTATTTTTACATTTAAGTTATTATTAAGATTAAATCTCTGTAATTAAACCAGACTATCCATTAAAGAAAATTATGCCCATTATAAGATTATCAATTGGCTGGATGGACAAGCTCTTTTCTTTTCATTTAACCAGACTGAGCCACAGCAACGCGTGGCAGCGTACAGCTAGTATTAAATAAAAAAAGGACTTAAAATCGACCCCTGAGTGCAGCCAGAAGTCATTGTGCCATTATTTGAGCAACTGTTTTTAATTTTGAATTTAAACTATCTGTCATGGAGAAAACTATTAATAATTTTGATGAGGTAGTGAGGAAATTTGATTTTTATCAATTTATAAATTAGTCCATCGTGCCACATTCTGTCAAATGCTCTTTTAACGTCTAGGAAAATGCCAATTGTAAATAAGTTGTGGTTGAAGCCTTCATTGATTATGTTGGTAACTCTGGTCAGTTGGTGAAGAGTAGAGTGGCCCTCGCGAAATCCACACTGTTCTGGTGGGATGCAGTTTACAATGTTACTATAGATCTTGATTCTGTTGAGCAAAATATTTTCATGGATCTTTGCAGTAGAGCTGAGTAGACTGATTGGACGACAGTTTTGTGCGAATTTATGGTCTTGTTTTGGTTTCGGGATCATTACTATAGTTGCTTCTTCCCATTCTTTTAGAAAGTAATTCCCCATGAGATATTTGTTTATTATTTTAGTCAAATTTGTGATTGCTTTGTCTGGAAGATATTTTAGTGCAAGGTTTGGAATAGAATCTGGGCCGGGGGCTTTTTTATTGACAAGTTTTTTTGATGATGTGTTTAATTTCGTTTGAGGTGGAAAGGGGAGGGGGTGGAGAGAGTGTGATCATTTTCGAAGAAATCAGAGACGATTCTTTTCACTTTTTTGTCCGAAAACGGAAAAGCGTTTTCTTGGAATATAGATTCTACAGTATCTTTGAAAGCTTCCGCTTTCTCAAAATCAGAGTAAGCCATTCCACTCGGGCCACTGAGGGGTGAAAAATTGTAAGCTTTATGAGTGATAATTCTGTTCAAGTTAAACAAAGAACTATCCTCAGGGTTGAGATTATCAAGTAGGATTTTCTAGCTTCTATTTTTGTGATCATTAATTAAGATGCGCATTTGTCTAATTAAGGAGTTTACTTCCCTTTTGTAGAGTGGTAACGAGTCTGATTCCAGAGTTTTCTGAACCTATTTTTAGTTTTGATGAGATTCCTGATATGTAGAGGGAGTCTGAGGTGAGGGGTGTTAATCACTCTTGTAGTGGAAGAACAGTTGTTTGCATAAATAATGTTGGAGTCGAAGTCCTTGATAGCGTCTTCTATTTCATTGCGTTCAATCTTGGGATTTCCGGCACAGTCTGATAAATAATTTTTTGAAATTTGAGCCAATTTGTGGTTTTTTGAGATCCAACATCAGGGGGGAGGATATTGTTTAAAAGCAGATCTATGATGACAGGATTGTGATCGCTGCGTAGTTCATTTATGCTAGGGATGTCAGAGTTTATCATATTTTTTGCAATTCAAAAATCAAGAATGGAATTTGATCCTCTGTGCGGGAAGTGTTTTTTCCTGCAATTTTTGAGGAGAGATTTTTGTTCTTTTTATTTTATTTATTTTAGTGGATTGTTTTGGTTGTTTTGGCCTTCAGTATTAGTTGACATTGAGTTTTCAAGTGAAGCAATGTGCTCTTTTAAAATTTGAAAATCATTTTCTTTAAATTTCATATGTTGTTGCATATCTCTATGGTTTATTTTGTTTAGCTTTTTAGAACATTTGAGGGCTAATCCCATGATCAGAGCTTCCTTATCTATTGCATCTTTAATTTCAATGACATTAATTTCGCTAATGCGTAACAAAACATAACTTACAGACAGAGGACGGAATAATACGAACACCTGTGAAAAAGTATGACGTATTTCACACCTGAAGTACAGCCTCGCCACCTGCAACAGAAGTCTGCCACCTAGTGAGCGTGAAGAGGAAGGTATCAGTCTCTCAACAGAAGTCACCTGTGTTGCATGTGTGTATTGAACTGAGATAAGTAGAAATGTCAGACCTGTCAGAGTTCCAAAGAGGAAGGATTGTTGGAGCGCGTTTAAATGGAGCATCGGTTACGGAAGCAGCAAACTTTTTTGGGGTTTGCAAGGAGTACGGTATCAGCCGTTATGGCAGCATACAAGAAAGACGGTAAGACAACGTCTTCAAAGCACAACAGTGGCCCAAAGTCAAAGCTTGGTAATTGGGATAGACGGGTCTTGAAGCGCATAGTAGCCCGGAAGCACAAGCAATCGTTATCCGAAGTAACATTAGAAATTAACAGTCATCTCCAGGTCCCCGTTTGAACAAACAATGTCAAAAGGGAACTTCATGCTGCGAACATTTATGGCAGAGAAGCAATTCATAAGCCCCTGGTGACAACAACTAATGCTTTCAAATGACGCCAATGGTGAAGAGATCACAAAAACTGGTCCCCACTGCATTGGCAATAGGTTATATGGTCAGATGTATCGTCATTCTCCCTATTTCAGACGACCGGACGCGTTTATATCTGGAGAAGGCCAGAGAAGCGTTTAATCCTGAGTGCATCTTGCCGACTGTGAAGCATGGGGGTAACACTATTATGGTATGGGGTGCGATATCATAGAGCAGTCTTGGACCACATATTATCCTGCATGGGAGAATCAAATCCAATAACTATCTAAGCATTCGAGGTGATCATGTCCATCCTTTTGTCCAGACTGTATTCCCTGAAGAGCGACCACTTTTTCAAGACGACAACGCCCCTATTCACACTGCTAGGTGTGTTCAAGAATGGTTTGAAGAGCATGGCGATGAAGTTGAACATCTTGCCTGGCCCCTCCAGTCTCTGGACTTGAATATTATTGAACATTTATGAGAATACTTGGAGGCCAAACTTCGTTTCCGATTTCCACCTCCATCCAGTCTTTCGGAATTAGAGACCGTTCTGCAAGAGAAATTGCTTACTATTCCTTCAAATATTGTCCATGACCTTTATGCATCTATCCCACGTCGCATTAAATCTGTTCTTCAGACAAAGGGTGGTCCAACCCCCTATTAATAAAGATTTTCCATTATTTCATAGGTGTTCGTATTATTTTGTCCTCCATCTGTACCTCCTTATCTGTGGAGTTCATTTCGTCGTAGGAGTAATCCGAGTCCATAACGGTATCCAATGGTAATCCAAAGTTGTTTTTTACTCCAACCCTTAGACGGGAGCGGCGAAAGTGATGATTGGGCGAAGAACTTGCTTGTACTGCAGCACTTTGTTTTTAAGGGAAAGAGGTGAGTTTCTACCAATGAGTGAGATGCATAGGTGAATTTTGGTCCAAAATTTTTCGGAAAGATTTCTGATATGCTGTTTGTAGATTAGTTTGGAGTCTATTTGGAGTCCCAGGTAGCGTACAACAGAACCCAGTTGATCTCTTCTTCGAAAAGGCTTAAGTTCATGGTTGGGTCAATTTTTCCGTATCTTCTGAAGATAATGGCTTGAGTTTTGTTGACATTGTTTGCGATCCTGCAGTCAGTTAACCAAAATTCGAGGGTGTCAAGTTATTTTTGGAGAACTTTAATGGTGTATATGAGGTTTGCTCCTTATGCAAGTATGTCAGAGTTGTCAACAAAGAGGCATGCACTTACGTGGCGGGGTGTGGGAAGTCTGAAGTGAAGTTATTATACAATAGGGGGCTTGAAAGTTAGTGCAGCGGACAGCCCGCAGCCATAGTCCCTTTGTTAGGAAAGCTGTCTTTTATTTTGATTCTGAAAGATCTATTTTGTAAAAAACTATGGATACTTTTGATGAGGTAAGTTGAGAAATTTAGATTGATCATTTTAAACAACAACCGTCATGCCACATCCTGTTGAAAGCTCTCTTTACATCCAGGAAGATGCCTATGGCATAAAATTTATGGGTAAACCTTCGTTAATGATATTGGTGACTCTGATTAATTGATGGATGGTAGAGTGACCCTTCCGGAAACCACTCTGTTCCGGGAGGATGCAGTTAATTTCATTGCAGTGATTTTTGATTATTTTTAAGCTAATCTTCTCTAATATATTATTAGTGGCACATAATAGGCTAATAAGTTTATAATTTTGGGTAAATTTGTAGTCTTGCTTTGGTTTAGGTATCATGACAATATTGGCTTCTTTCCATTTTGATGGGAGGTAGTTAAACATAATGCATTTGTTGATAATTTTAGTGAGGTTCGTAATTGCTTTATCAGGGAGGTATTTAAGAATAATACAGGGTATCTAATCTGGACCAGGTGCTTTT
>BMAW01091764.1:0-60361 GCA_019974015.1 Nephila pilipes | reverse complement strand
CCAAAATTACATAACCGACGGATAAGAGTAGATTAACGGATGAAAATTACATTTTGGATAAGACGTCCCTAAAATCCGTTCTTAATGAGCTTCTACATCGCAAAATGAGTAACTATGCTAAATTTCAAGTCAATCGGTTGTATAGTCTTTGAGATCTCGTGGTGATTCAGGCAGTGGTATTATATATATATATATATCGAAAAAATAGCTCTTCTTTGATTTGCCAGAACACCGCTCATACTCAAGCAATATATTTTTTTTATACTAATCCACTGATCTTCTCATATTTTTCACTCCTGTAAGTTGCAATGTTACTGATGGGTAGCTCTGGTTGTCCAGTAAAGGTAGGATTTCAAAACAAGTTTAAACTGGTTTCTATGTCAGATTTTACTAGTTTTTTTTATATGTGTGAAAAAATAGGAACTTAGTATTCACTTGTTTGGTGTAAACACATGCTGCAAATACTATTTCTTTTTAATGTGGAATTAAAATAAAAGAAGAATGAAAAGCTCTTAATAGAAAATAACTGATATTTAATCAGTTGATGAATCTAAAATTTATTTGAATGAAAGTTAAGAAAATTCCTTATTGGACTTCTCTAGTGATGAGGAAATGGAAATTTTAGATGATCTAACCCAGTTCTGAACTTAAGTGAATTTGAAATTAGTAATTCTCCCTCAGCTTCATCACAATTACCATTATATTGATTCCAGCTGTTCATTTGAGTATTGATCCAAGTAATGAAACTCTACTCTTTCTTGACCGGGATACCCTATCGATCCTTCTCTATTTTCGACCCTCCTTCTTGTCAATCACTTTATCTTTTTTTCAACTTCAGGTCTAGACCACAGTTTAATCTTGTTTAGCGCAGCATAGCCATATCAGGCTCTTGTGCCAATAAACTTTACATTCACTCACTACTGTTTCTTTATATATTTCTGATGATAATATTCTTGAAATGATAGTTTCTGAAACTAATAAATTTGCAGATCGAATTATTCACAACTGTAATTTACAAAGAAACAACAGAACAAGGAAATGAGAACCAAAGTAGAAAAACGAAATTTAATTTTTTTTTTTTTTTTTGCATTGAATATTTTACTAAGATTTATGAAAAAGCTTGATGTTGAGCACTATTGGAATAAGAGACATTCAGCACAACTCCACTTTTTTCAAAAATTATGTCTTGTCAGCACTTTCAATTTATTCACCAATACAAGATCTTATTCATCGGTATAGACATTTCTAAGATGACTCCAAATTTGACACTAAAACACATGAGTGTCCAAAGTTGCATGAATATTTGTTATCAAGATACTATCACATCCGAAAGAAATGTAATAATTGGGGAGATCTTAATGTTGTTCAAAGGAAGATTACATTGGGAATACTATACTTCTTGAGAGATCATGATTTGATATAAAATTTTTAATTCCATGTGAATGGAAGTCAGGTTATGTATATCACTGGAAATATAACAACATGTATATGTTATTGTTATATGCACTGGAAAAGGTACACTTTTTGATTATAATTATTTAGATCTGTGCAAATTGTCTCAAGTTGTAATGACTCTTTATGCACAGCCACTATTGAGTAAAAGGATACTTCCTAATTACAGGCAATTATTTCTCATCTCCAGAACTTCAAACATTTTTCTCAGCAATAAAACAGATATGTATGAAACACTGGAACACAGAAGAAAAGACATTCCAAAAGAAGTGTAGTAAAAGGAATTAATTATGGTGAAATCTATGCTTACTTGAGAGGGAAAGGTGTCCATCTTCAAATGGATGGATAAAAAAAAGTTGTCTCTGTTGTCTGCTGCACATAATCCTGACAAATGATTGAAATGCTATCTTACAAGGGTGAGGTCAAACAGAAATATGAAGTAGTAGTGGAGTAACAATTATATTATGGGAGGTGTGGACTCCCATAGTATAATTGTTACATAGTATGAATGATCAGCTTCTCACCAATTACCCAATCTAAAAAAAAAGAGAGGAATAAAATATTACAAAAAAGAAATATTTTCCGCTTGGGTAAATCACTTTGTAATGATTTTGATTCATAACAGAAGTGTGGAGGAAAATACTCGCATTTGAATTTTAAATGCTTGATTGAAAGACATGGAACTGTAAATGAGAAAAAGGGCTACTAGGAATTTTGCCTGATCCCTTACGATTGACTGAAAGACACTTACTAGAAATTTACTGCCACTAATGAAAAATGGAAACCGTCAAGGCAGGGTTTAAAGAAAGGGGAGGGGGAAGAAAGAAAAGAAATTAGAAAGCTGGTGAGAAAAAGAGACGAGATATTTTAGTCCTGGTTGTGATGCTGGTCTATGTTTCTCTCCTATTTTAAAATTTACCATAGTAAGGTCGAATTTTAAAAGGATATAAAATGTAGGTAAACTAAAAATACATTCTCTTTTCTGACATCTGTTTTTATAAAGTGTTACTTCCAGTTTGGCTACTTCTCCAAAAAAAGCCAATTGTAAGTAAAACTGTAATTTTTTCACAACAAATAAAAATTAGCTTAATTTCATAAATTCAATATCTATAGTTATTTTGAGTGCTGATTTGAGTTTATATTATTGGTTGGAATCAGAAATTCTGTTTCAAAAATATGCTTGTTTTATGATATAATATAACTGGAAAAAAGAAATTGTTAAGTTGCTAATTAATAATGGTAAAACAATATTTTTATATACTGTGCAGGCTAGCTCTGGTGAATTTTCGAAAATAGCATTAAAAAAGTGTCAATATATGGATTTTTAAACTTTAAAATGGTTTCATCCTGAAATCTATTGATCCACATGAAATTGTATAAAAAACTAATATGATATGATGGAAAGAATGATATAAAAAAGGAATGGGGAAAATATTAATTAATAGTTTACACAGGTGTAAGTTATATGTAAAATTTGCTTGCAATTTGAGCCAAAAGTTCAAGAACAAAGCTGGAGGGCAGCCTATGGAATTTTCGAGATACATCTTATTATTGCCTCTTATACAATCTCTAAATTCTCGGGAGTCTTAACAGCTCTTGCACAACCACCTCATTTTTTTGTTTGATCCTTTGTTTTTAATTTGTTTGCCAAAACAGTAATGGTTTTTTATTTGGCACTGGAGCATGAGGTAGAAGATGAAAATGTAGGTGGAATTTACAATGTAAACATAAGAAATTTCTGTATTTTCTAAATGTTGTAACAGTAAGACCTTGTTGTTCATCTGTCCAATATTGCATCCTTATTTAAGTTCTAAGTATGGGGGATGAGATAGTCACTGCGTATTTCCTCCTCCACCCAAGTTCTTAAAAGCGTTTGGCTCTACAGCATCACCTTATATCATCAATTTTCATCATACCAAACTGGTGCAAGAGACCGCAATAGCTGCATGCCATTCAATCTGATCTAATGCTACCTCCCAAGCACATTCTTAACTTGACTATCCAAATGAATTCCTCTCTTTTATGGCCATCAATCTCAGTTATGAAATCAAATCAAAATAAACTGCAATATAAAAACTTACATGATCATATTTACATGTCAAAACATTGATCCCCCATCACTGACAAATGACTTGCTCTGAAAATGAAATGAAATTAGACATGATAGCAACGCTATCTACCAAATAGTGTTAGAACCAAGTGAAAACCAAATATAATTTCAAATATTGCAAAAATAAATAAAATAAAAATCCCATTAGAAATATTTAAGGAAAAACATTCGAAAATAAATAAGGTATAATAAAACAGATTTTAAAAGATTTAACTGAATTAAAATTTAAAAAATTAATCTATTTTATAAACTTTATATTTTAAATTTATTTTTAAAAAATTAATAGGGTATCTAGCTTCTGCACATGTAATATAGAAATTATTTAAATTATTTTGAAAATTTACAGGTGTATCATTTGGAAGTTATAGTATATTTCTCTTAATATTAAAGCTTAAATTCAAAAGAAAGGAACTTTATTAATTGAGGGGGGGGGGAATAATTATCTTTCTTTTGTCAAATATATTACTAAAAATCTTATTATCAACAATTTTTAAGTTAACACCTAAAATCTGTTTCATAAATTTTTTTATTATTTTTAATCAGATTTAAATAAGAAAGATGAAATTTAAACTGGATTTATCATTTTGAGTTGAAATTATTTTGAAAAACATATAAGGTCAATAATGTATCTAAACAAAATGAAAAATCTTGTTTTAAAATTTGCTTCATTGAAATGTACATAAGTATTGGTGTGTGTGTATATATATATACACACGTACATACACACACAGAATAATAAAAAAAACTAATATGGTGTGTATGTGTAATTTGGTTCTTCTGTTTCACAGCATACTTAATTGAACTGACCATCTATATATAATTGATTGTTTAAATAAAAATGGTTTTGATTCCAATGAAAGAATGTACATTAAGTTTGCCATTTTTTTTTCTGTATTCTAAGTAATCAAGATATCCAGGTTTTTAATTAATAACCTACTACTGTTTTTGGTTTCTCTTAAGTTTCATGAAGATTTCTTATTTTTAAAATTTTTTGAAGTAAAAAATTAATGACAAAAACAGGAAAATCAAGTTTCAGCTTTATTTTGAATAGAGGGTAAGATAAAATTGAAAGAAAAGAAATAGAATCTTTCTACGATTTTTAAAGAAAATGGCAAGTTTAAATTTCAAAGGGAAAACACACTGTGATGTAGAAATTTTAGTTTAATTCTAGGGTTATATAAATATTTTATTGTAAATTAGTTTAAATAATGGAATGACGCTGTATGAAATATTTGCTTCAGAGAAATTTGTTATCAGGAGACTCAATTGTACCTGAAGACATTATGCACTGCTTTGTAGAGTTTGTGATGCTTTTTTGAAAAGTCACTAGTTACTAAAGTGATTTTGTTAATGTTTATTGCTATTAAATTTAGGATTTAAAACCAAGTATCTATCTGCATATAATGATGCATAACGAAGAAAAACGGTGAAGTTTTTTTCCGGTCGATAGCATTTTTTTTTCTTGTTTTTGATTTAAAATGTCATAAATAAAGACTTCTATTTTTTGTTATTTGTCAACTGAATTATTTACAACTCTTGATTTTTAATAATATATTTCTAAATTTGATGTCTTAATCAATATTTATGTTATATTTCAGGTTTTAGCTTACATTCATACAGGGCACCGATCTAATATATTCAGTGCTAAATTTCTTCCAAATTCTGGAGACTCGCATGTAAGTTTTTTTCTTCTAAAAAAAGAGTAAAAAGGTTTATTTTATAAACTATTGCATATATAGTTAAATTGACTATCATTAAGTCAATACTATAAATAAATAAAAGGAATGAAAGAAATAAAAGAAACATATAGAATATTTCAAAAAATTTAGAAAATCAATACAGCATTAATCATTGATTTGAAAGATAAGGACTTAAGTGTAATTTTGTTTTGCAGGAATATTGTTTTTCTTAAATTTATTGTAATTCAATTTCTATGTTAAAGCCCTCAGGGGCTTGCCTACTTCAGGTAAGTACAGGCTTCACGAACCCGAGGTACCTGAGTGGTCTTTTTCTTTCCCATGGGGTTTACTGTCTTTGGTAAACACGAGTGATGCGCCCCTGGGATGCCCTAGCGTTCCTTCTCTTATTTTCGACCCCTTTTCTGGTCAAATTGGCATCTTTTTTCCATTTTTTCTTCTCAAGAGTTCATCTTCGGATGAGTACGGGGGACCACATACCCGAGATACCCGAGTGAAAAAATTGTGAAAGAAAGAAAGAAAAAAAATCTATGTTTGGTTCCAATTTTATTTGCGTATTTCCAAATAAGTTCTTTTTCTTTCTATTTGGGGTTGATTTTGTGGTTATTTTATGTTCATTATCTTTTGTTCTTTACTTTCTGTATTTTCTTTAATATTTATTCTGTTGGGGATTTAAAAATAAAAAATTTCATTTAGTACCATCAATGTCAGTTCAAGTTATTATTTGACCTGATCCCCATGTTTGCCGTGTGCAGCGCAATGCTCATTCATCAGACATGGCAGGAATCTTTGAGTCTCCAGACTAATAATAAATTACACTCGGTGAAGCCGATCATTGGAGAATGGCCAGGTTGTCCAATGTGAAGAGTGGATGGCAGATTGACCTGCCTTCACGTTGGATACATTCGATTTACCCATAGACATCTTTTAATTGGGGAGGGTGCTCCTGAGTGTCCTTCCTGCCATGTCCCTTAGTATGTAACGTCTGAATTTCAACTAAGGCCTTTTTTTTAGTTTCATTCCAATTGTGAATTTGTGATTAAGTTTGTAATTTTGCCTTGCAAAATAATTTTTTGCTAATTTTACAATTTTCATGTACATTGTTTAAATGACTTTTATATTATCAATACCTTTTCATTTGAGTCATACTATGTGGTTTAACCTTTAAGTGGAATATACAATTTTTTTTTATTTCATTGGTAAACATGGTCAATTAAGAGTCTCTTGTGTGTGGTGCATCTTTACTTTTCTTTAACACAACAAAATTGTCTTTGTTTTGAAAGTTATTTTAGTGAGGAAGTACCTCATTGTTTTTCATTGTAATAGAACCTGATTTTTTATATTTCTGTACTATGTAAATTTCTCTTTCCTTTTGTTATATAATTAGTTTTATAGATTAAATGAGATAAAATTTTTAATGCTGATCATTTCTTTAAGATAATCTGTTAGGTAAGTGCAAAAGCTCTACCTGTGTTTTTTGTAACAATAAAGAAGTGTAAAGAACAATAATGTATATTATAACCTAATGCGCATACTTTTCATTACTAATTGTTGTTGTCATATCGCGGTAATCACGTGAAATTACGTTTTCCGATATGTCATCCCACACATCTGGCAATGGAATCGGGAATTTGCATTCGACGGTAATTTTCAGTCACGTCATACAATGTTATTTTTCATTGGATGGCAATTCTTAACTGTCGAGTTGACGGTGTCGAATGCAAATTCCGGAATATATATATAAGGAGATCTTATTAGATTGGAGGGCTGACTTGCTTGCTGCTTCTTGGATTCTTGGCGTATGGTGTAAGAGTCCTTGGCTGTTATAGGAGCTTGCTTTTTTTGGATGCTGTATGACAGCTGTTTATGAATGGTCAAATGAACTGGGGCTTCTTGCTTTTTGGACTTTGACTATGATCGATGTGATTCTGAAACTTTCGGTTTAGAAAGTGATGTTATCAATATTGTAGATAATGTAAATAAATAATCGTGTAAATAAATATATAATTTGAAATATTAGAATTTGTCTTTCTCTGTTGATGTGGCATTTATATTAAATTAAATTATCAAAGGCCTACTCTGAGGCAGGCCAACAATTGTGACCTCTTTCCGTCTTTCTAGTTGAAAAAGAATCCCATATTGGTAGAAGTCTTGAGTTTTGCTGTGAATAAAGCCTTGAATGGCAGTTTTTCCATCATCAATATCATGAAATATTTTTTTGGCTGAAAAAATTGGTCAACTGAAGAAGAGAAAATAGTCAGAAAATTCCAAGTCAGGAGTATAGGAATAAGGAGGGGAGGGGATGACCTTCCAACTAAATCTTATTATAATTTTTTGATGAGTGAGGATAGCAGCATGGGTCTAAGGTTATTGTAATGGAAGGTAATATTGTTTCATCGAATGATGCTGGGCCTCTTTGCAACCAACGCAGGTTCGTAGTCTGTCAATTTAAAGACAGTGAAAGGCAGCGGTAATGGTTTGTTTGGTCACTAGGCAGAATTTCCCATTGAATAATTCCCTGCACATACTCACCAAAACCTTCTGGAGTTTTGATTTTGATGCAGGCTTTTCAGAAAGCCAGCATACAACCTTAAATTCCTTATGTTACTTTACATAACTTATTTTTCACCTTCTGTTGTAATCCACATCAAGAACAGTAAATATTTGAACTAGAAAATCAAGGAAACTGGTAGTGATTCACTGATTTTATTGATTTGCATTAAGCTGATGTATAACTCTATAATTCAACTTTCTAGTGAAATTTGGTGCTTCCAGTAGTCATTCAACTGTTGAGTGGTCAATGTGAAAGGCTTCAACTAATTCTTGTATAATTGGATGCAGGCTGGTTTGGTAGCTAAATCTAGAGCATTTTCTCAAACAAACTTGCCTAAATTTTTGAAACTATTGATGACCTGTTGCATCTTCCCCATGAATTTGACACATACTTTGGGCAACTGCAATGTTGCCTTTGTCGAACATGCATTGCAAACAATGTTTTTTAATACTTAATCACATGCCATGTTATACCATCTCAAATGTTTTTATCAATGCTGTACTATCAGAAATTCTTTATATTTACATTTCGGGCATCTGCACATTTTATTACCTATTATTTCCAGTCATTACAATGTCATCATGTTAGTTTAACAGGAAATTTGAATCTCCAAAAATGGGTAGAACTTTTGAACATACCTGATAATTTTCATAGTTTCAATTTATTCAATAGAAGATGAGCATTGATGTTCTGTAAATTGTTATCTACTTCACAATCATTATAAAGCTAATAATTGAAGTACAAATCTATATACAAGAAATTCATGAAATAATTTTAAAAATAAATTTTTAGGTGGTATCCTGCTCTGGTGATGGTATTATCATATATTCAGATTTGGAAAGGCCTGAAACTAGTTTACATAATAAGTTCACTTGTCATAGAGGAACAACATATGAAATAATGACTGAACCTGATGATCCAAATATTTTCCTTTCTTGTGGTGAAGACGGAAGGGTACGATTATTTGATTTAAGATACAAAACATCCTGTGATGAAGAAGATTGTATGAATGTAAGTATATATAATTTTTTTTGTTTTTTTTGTGTGCTGAAGGGGATGTGTTAGAAATATAAAAAGTCTGATTCAAGTGAAGTGTGAATTTTAAAATAATGTAATTATTACAATTTTTATTTGGCAGCCTTAAATGCTAATGATTTGGAATGAATTAAAATATAATCCTGTGATCATCATTTTTATACTTTCTGACATTTTTTCTTCATTTGTATACTGTTAAATTTTAATTTTGAATTTTTAATAGCAGAATGTCCCAGAACTTAGTGTACAAACATGAAGGGGAGATAGAGAACATTGTTTGGACCATAATTGCATAGTAAAGCATGGGTGGAAATGTCAATATCATATGATAGTAACACAAAGATACAGTAAGGCCATAGTACAGAAATCAGTGTAAAACACTTTATTACTCAACAAAAGAGTACACTGTGTAACTTGCCTAGCATCACAAGAGATGCTCAATATTGCACCAATTGGCATGGATACACCTATGCAACACGGATTGACGATTATTTTTAAGATATCTGTCATTTTGTGGATTGTAGCGACTGATGGAGATATGTACCACAAAATTTGTCTCAAAATTTATGGACATATCTTACATAATGCTCTTTTTAGTATCCCAGAGGAAATATTCAGGAAATAAGATAGAGATAAATCATGTGATCTGTAGGGCCATGCTAATCCAATTTTTTCCAGATATCCAGTCCTAATGGTCACATACAAGCCTTCAGTAATGAGATGGCGCCCCAACATGTTGAAACCACATTTGAACATGTTTGAAGCATTGTTAAGGATTTGCAAAAAGAACCTTCTGAATAAAGACAAGATGCTTATGAGCATCCAATCGAAGTAGTAAGAAGTATGATCCAATTAAATTGTCCATCACGATATTCATCCACATATTAACAGTGAAGGGTTGTTATGTAGCGCCTGTTGTGTATATCAAACCACCTCTTAGCATGAAAAAGTAGCTTCATCACTGAACTTAACAAAACTGGGAAAATGCAGTTCAACAACACTTTGGTGAAGAAACCTCCGTGCAAACATGACATGTTGGGGGTGATCATCTGGCTGTAGTAATTGAATTCTTTGATGAGGAAAGAAATTTAAGACTTAGCCCTACAGAATGTGCCAGACAATCGAGACATTCAGGTGGCTGCAGAAAGTTCCTGTACACTGGTTGTGGGATTTTGTTCCACAACAGATCCTATTCCAGTGTGAATGTTCATGTTATTCACTGCTGCCCAGTATCCTGCACATTATTGTGAAGGATCTGCATTCTCCCAAAGTTCTGATGTACCTGAGTGAACATGTGATTATTTGGTTGGTTTCTCATTGGATATCTTATCTGATACAACTGAACCGCTGTAATCCATTTCCTGGGTTATAGATGAAGTGGATATTTGTCAATTCTGCATTTGTGTTATGATTCATGTAGATTGCATGCAGTTGGCAACTATAATGTGAAAGCCACTTATGCTGACATTGAGAGCTCCTGTACAGAACCACTTATCAATATCCATCCAAGTATTCCAATGTAATTATGGTTCCTAAAGATGTTCTTTACCTTCCCTCCTAGTTTGCACTTGAAGTTCTGGATACCCTGTATACATATTTTTATTTATCTTATTTGTTAAATTCTCTGTCTGAGAGTATAACATATGTCTGATTTATTGAGAATGTGGTACTACTTACTTCACAGCTACTTCTTTTCTTAAACTTAACTCTTAATCAAAATTTAAAAAAAAAAATGTTTCAAATCATTGTAATTGTTAGATTTAGATTTTTTTTTTTTTTATATGCGAAGTATCGTGATTAATTTTTTAAGATACAGATTTTGCAATTAAAAAACAATTGAACACTGAGTATGATATATTTAATTTCATATTTTGAAACTATATATTTTTCTTATGAGCCCCTTTTTTTTTATTTGAAAAAGAATGTATAGCATTTGTGAATATTTTATCCATAATCAGGAATATATAAATTATTTCACCATAGTGTTAATATTGAATTCAAAATATTTACACCAAATCAAATCTAGATAATATTTATAGTACTATTTTATTTAGCCAATAGTAGTGTTTTTAGTTTTGTTTTAATCTTAATTTTATTTTATTACTTAAATATGTTTTGGTGATGTAACTTTGCATAAAATATTTTTTTTTAAATAGGATACCTTAATAAATTGTTATTCTCCTGTGACATCATTAGCTGTCAATCCTGTGTTACCTTACCAACTAGCTGTTGGATGCGCTGATGCTTCCGTCCGCATATTTGACCGCAGGATGCTTGGTTGTGGAGGTTAGGAAATTCATAATGTGGCAGATGAGTTACTTAGTTTATATTTATCATGACATCTTGATTGAAAGTTTGTATTTTCTCAGTTTCTCTGCACATCACTAAAATCTTTTGAAAAAAAAATTTTTTTTTGACTATTTTTACTGCTTGTATTTCTTTAAAAAAAAAAAAATGAGGAAAAGAAGCATCTAAAAGAAAAAAAAAATTATGAGGGAAAAAATCCATATGGCCTATATATATATTTAAAATTCATGGGAATTGCTTAGCTTTGTTCTTCAAAATTATTTGATGTAGTTTTGTGTGTGTGTATTGGGATTTCTTCCAAGTAAACTTAGTATGATTGGTTGAGATATAAAGTTGTACACTTCTATTTTCATTCCTCCAATTGAATTAATAGTAAAGCATTGAATTATTTTTTGTGAATACCAATTTCGTGATTAACAAAACTTACTTGTGGCTCATTTTTTGATGTTCATAGCCATCTTTTCACAGTTCATGACTGCTGTATTCATTTCAACTGTTGGGAAAAGTTGTTCTTTCTTTGATGTGATTTTGAATTTCTGCAGTCGGCTTTCCTGGTTTCTCCCTAGTACAAATACTGAAACCAGTAATTCCATATGCACTTGTGTAGATTCATATGCATTGTTTGGCCATGTTCAAATACATTTTAATCCTTCTGAATATTAAAATCTTATTTGTGGAGAGTGAAAAAGTATACCCTAAATATATTTTCATTGAAATCTTTTTTTTAATGGTATTGTAAATTGTAACATTAAAGTTGTTTTTTTATAATCTGCTAAAGGTGCAAAATGAAATTATTTTATATTCTATTATATATAAGATTTCCTGTTTATAACAATTAGTTTACATTTATACAGTTTTATATTTCAGAGGGACATCTTGTGATGCATTGAATTATAAAATGCATAACATGAAAAAAAATTACATGGTATATTGATTATATATAGATTTTTTTTTATTTGATATACAATTAAAAAAAAAAAATCAAAAGAGTAATATTCATTTGTCATTTGTATAGCAGAATGTCTAATCATGTTTTAGTTGGATTTCCTCCTATCTTAGAATAAAATAACATTTTTGCTTTTCAGATTTTTTTCTTGGCAATGGTTTCCATGCTTTAATGTCCTGTTTCACGGTGCCAGAATTTACTAAAAGTAGACGCATAACTTCATTATGTTATAGTGCAGATGGTCAAGAAATGCTTGTCAGTTATTCTTCTGATTTTATCTATTTATTTGATATAAAGGTATGAATTATCCTGCTTTCTGAAAAGGGAAAGGGAGAAAAATCTCTATGTATCTAATAATTTAAATTCAGAATATAAAATTGTAATAAAATATAGGCATACATCCATATAAAAATTGTCATTTCATTTATTTTGAATTAAATTGTTAGTATGGAATGAAATAAGTACTTCACTAAGAATAAATAACGTTTATATTTATCATTATTAAATAGCTGAAGCCTGAAAGAGCTTATATATGCATTGCTCTTGGGCTTTTATTTAGCCATTGAATAAAGTATATATCATGATTAGTCATTAAAAATCCATTTTATATTTGTCTGCGATTGTATTTTAAGTAGTATATTGTTTTAGGAATATTTAAGTTTGTGCTTTTTATTATTTAAAAATTATTTTTTATTTGTATCAGTTTTAAAAGTTTCTAGTATTAATTTACTTTGTGTAAGTTTTGAAATGTAATCTGTATAACATAATACTGGGTCTTTATTTAATAAATATTGAATTTGAATTCAAAAGAAAATTGAATTAACATTCTGTATTTACAGTGAAGTTAAAACACATAAAAAAATATGCCAATTAAGTTGTCTTTGTTCTAATTTTGGATGGGAAACAAACATCTGAATTGGAGCAAACAGTTTTATTGTATTTTGTACAATTTAATTTTTGTGTTACTTGAAAATAATTATAAAATAAGAATTATTCATTTATTACAAATTTTCTTCAGCATTATCAAAATATTATGCTTGTTTATTATAACTAGGATGATTATTGGGATATTTGCAGTTCCAGAGAAGGTTAGATTATTTGTTCTAATGCTTCTCAATTAAATACTTTGAAATGTTTAATTTTTAAAAATTCTTTTCTATCAAATTAAACTTGTTTACCCTTATCATGTCAACTTATTCTTTTCTTTTTTATTTTTTTCAAAGCTTGAAAATTTGCTTGTAATAGATAAATGCTAAATTGTCAGATGAGATAAATGTATTTTATTTATTAACTGATGATGAAAAGGAAATGTAGATGTTAAAATTTTTCTTTTTTAAACCTATTTTAAATGGTAAAATTTATCTAGCTATCAGGATTTAATTAATTTTTGGGTTTTAACTGAAGTGGATATAATCATTCATTGACAAAATGGAAGGAATGAAAATCATTTTTTATGCGAATTGTCAGATTGTTGTAAAACTCAGCAAGTGGATGTATCCCAAACAGTATATATACTCACACCCCTGATGTATGATCCAAATGACTGACACATTTTCAAAATGATTTTTAAAATAAACAGAAGGAGATAGAAATGAATGTTACAAAAATTTCCTGGTTGTGTGAGAGTGAAAATTGGTACAACACGGCGGATAACAACAAATGATATTTTATTCGTGAATTTTCAGGATAACACACAGGTAGCAGAGCTTGGATAATATAAGCAAAAACAGATACACAGCACTTTTATAGATTAGCAACACACATACAGGAACAAAACAGTAAATTTAAGGAGAGTCACAGTTATAACAGCCTTGTTCAGCTCACTAGTTCTCACTGCAGACAACCTTTGCACATCCACAGCAGGCTCTGACAATTCCCAGCAGACATACGCTGCTTCTCCACAAATTCACTCAACATGCTTCACTTCAAAGTGCTGACAGTTTCCAGTTGATTTCCCAATCGATCTCTTCAGCTGAAACTCCAAACACAAACTGATACCTTTAGACAGACCGATTCCCCTCTGTCAGGCTCTTGACATATTTATACCTTTCTTGGATAGATGCAGCATCACATAGAACATTCATGAAAAGTTTATAACTTTCTTTTTGATCAATATTTCGCCTAGGTTCCAGCACATTCAAGTACTTTCCATTTGTCGCCAAAATTGGGGTTAAATCCGTTTCTAAAGTTGAGTAGTCATTGTTTAACCTCCTTTGGCTGACTGATTAGTCCACAAATGTTTCTTTTCCTTCATTAAAGAGCCGCTGCAGGAAGCATCATGTCATGTTTATAACAATACATATATATATATATATATACTCCTGATGTCCTGAAAATAATGGATATATTTGTAAAAGAATTTTTAAAATAAACAGAAGGGGATAGAAATGTAACTTTTGCAGCATTTTAAATGGAAAACCACTCAATTTTATCCCCCTGATTTTCATAATTAGTTGCGAAGTTTGCTAGCAGTTACTCTGCTGAATGGAAAACTAAAAAATTGTATGAACATATTACAATGATGATGTTGCAAAAATTAAACAATGATGTTTTCTAAATGATCATTATTTGCAGTAACAACACAGTACACAGTCTGAGAATAAAATTCACAAACATCAGTCCAAACATTTCAACTGGAATGGTCTTGCAACGTAGCAGAGATGTATAAGAGATGTATATTGATTGTGAATTTTAGTAGTACTCCTGATCTTTCAAGTATCCCCAAAGAAAAAAGTCACATGATGCAGATATGGGGAATAGGATGGCCAAGCCTTTCCTTTTTTTTTTTTAAATGCATGATGTAATCAAGGGCAATAACACAATCATTTTCTTTGAATAAATAGAATTTACAGCCATTCAATGTGGCTGATAGGAGGGGGCACCATTTTAAATGAACCACAAGATGTTTGAATGGTTCTTAAAAGCATTTTAAATCACTACAAACTGTTGTAGGATGCCTACATATTGTGTGGCATTAAGTATTTAGTATCCAAAAAATTAGAAAATCATAGTCCAAACCATGATTTTTATGGGATGTAGGGATGAAGTTATGACAAGATGAAGATTTTCTATTCTCTGAGAGGATTTTCTATGTTCTAAATGCACTGGTTCTGCTTGAACCACTGCATTTAGAACATAGAAAGGTCATCAATAGGCAAAGGTCATTGAGTTTGGATTTTGCTAAAGAACTTATGAAAGTTATGGTGCATAATACAGTGCTTGGTCATTTGTTTAGCTGAGCTGTAAGTATGCCAAATATAAATTTGGGAGCACTGTTGATTGATCACCTGTTGTTGGCACACCCAGTCTGCTCAAATTTTTCCAACTGGACCATAATTGCCTTGTTTTCTGGTCCTTTTCTGACATTAAATTTCCTTTGGAAACCATGTCTATTATCTGCAAAACTATGCTTCTTGTGGTGAAACCCCAAAATCTGAAACATCAGTTGTGATCAGTGTGTGTGAATGAATAAACCATTTTCAACAAACTGAGAGCAGCTTGAAATCTTTGAGACACACACAATAGCTGAGTTAAAAACAGAATGTATTGGAATATGCCATTCATTTGATCTGTAATCCAGTTAGTTCTTATTTTCTTTTTAAATGAATTTATAATATGCAATATTTGTATATTATTCTTGTCCAAATAAGTTTGCCCTTTATGAGTTGATGACTCATTGTGGCTGTATGTAATATGTTCTAGTTATTTAAGAAGTGTACTATAGTTCACTTGTAGCCCAGGTAATAGGCACCTTTGCTGTTTTTTTATTTTATTTTTTATTGTTTTTACTTAAATGATTTTAATGACATAAATTTAGAAGAAAAATCTTTATATCTAATTTTTAAACTTTTTTTTTTCTTTAAAAAATGAGCTTAATATTAGATTGTACTGTGTGGGTCTATATTGATAAGAATATTAAAATGACCACCTGATGGAATAATTTTCTTGCAGCTCTCATATATATATGATTCCTGTTGATGAATCAAAGCAGATAATTTTGAAAATCGGTGGTATAAAATTCTCTCGTTTCCCTAGCAGAATATAGCTAACACATTACTATAACTTTCTATTTTTTTTTGGGAAACACATGCATATATATATTGGGACACATATACATACATGGGTTGGACACGAATATAGAAACACAGAAAACTTAACACATTGCTGTGATTGTATAGGAAAATGGTTGGCATTCAAAACTGCTGGCAGTCTTCTCAGAATGGATAATTATAGATCCTGTATGCTTTGCTGAATAATCTTCTATCGTTCTCCATGGAAAGCATCGACAAGGTCTGTTAACAATAATGGAGATGGATATTGTGTACACAAATTAGTTTTTCTTTCATTTTTCTCTGTTTATTCAGCAAAGTGTATTGAAAATAATAATGTACTTCAGAAATATGGTTTTTATTAAGAATTTCTCTCTAGCTTTATTTTTAATTTTTTAAACTATTGTTATAAATTATGTAATGTGTAGAAAAGTACTTAACTTTCTCATGAAATAAAAATTATCTTTCTCTTGAATTTATAAAATTTATTATTTGTTGTAACATAATTATAAAAATTGTCAGTTTTCAGACTATTATATTAAGATCTTTTGTTAATGTCAAATCAAAAGAATTATAATGGTTGAAAATTAAAGAAATGCTCTTCAGAAAATGAATTTTTACAATTTTAAATAATAATAAAAAAAAAAAATTCTGAATAATTATGAAAATGTTAGCTGCAAGAAGTAAGTTTTTGCTAAGTACTTAGCTTCTAAAATTCCACTTAGTGTATTTCAGTTTTATCTACCAGCAGTCTTGACTTTTTTCCAAAAATGTGTAAAAAATTCGTGAAACATTCTATTAAACACATGTCTTGTATTATTTCCCTATTAAGTTGGTCATCTTTTCCATTAATTGTCTGCTCAATTTCTCTAAAATGAAATAAAGTTTAATTATGCCTGCTTAAAGTTTTAAACATTTTTTTTTTATCATCATTTATCCTTTTTGAAAACAGTTTATGGTTCTTAAATAAATTAAGAAATATGCAACATGCAAAATGAATTAATGAAAATTCCAACAATTATTATTTTTTTTGCAACAATGTGGTTGAAATCTTTCAGTGGACTCTGATTATTATTAAGATTCTTGTAAAGGCGTACAAAATAATAAATTTCATTACAAAAAATATGAAGCATTCTTTAAATACAGAATTCTTGGAACATATAATTGTACCAATGTATAACATTTTTAAACTTATTATTTACCAAAAATTGTGTATTGAGATTTTCTTTTAAATTATTTTATTTAAATGAACAAATTTCCTTTTTAGGATAATCTTGAAAAGAAACCACGTCTTCTGAATAAAGAAGGATCCTCAAATGATTCAGATAATGTAAGTACAATGACATATATTTAATAATTTCTGTTGAATTTGTAATTTCAGCATTTCATTAAACAACTTTTGACTGAAATACCTTAAACAGTTTTTAATATTGTTACATAAATATTAAAGCAGATTAAACTGGAGATAATATATATAACATGGTGTATTACGGTGTAAATTGAGATCAGCTATACAAGGCTGAGAACTCTCTCAGACTGAGAATATATGGCTTTGTGTGTTGCTGTGATATGTTCCTGAACACTGCTCTGGAAGATTTTAGAAACGATAATGAAAAAAAAAAAAAAAAAAAACAATAAAACTTCTACAGGAATTTTCAATGTTGTCTGCACTGAGTTTTGAACCAGGAGCTCTTGATGAATGTGATACCATCAATGCTTGTGAGCTTTGTGGCATTGGTTTCTCCTTAGTAAAATAGCATCCTGCTGTTAAGAATTCTGCAGTACAGTTCTCATCCTCAAGCATGTTGTGAATCCTGTCTAGTCTTGAAAGGATTGCAACTTTCTTCAGAGGCAGGAAGCTCTGGGATTGAGCTCTTCAGAATGAGTAGAATTATATGGAAACTGGATCTGTGTATCAGAGTCATAGTATTTCTTCAATCAAAGCACATGTATTACATCCATTGTCTCACCTTGGGATCAAAGTTTTGGACTTGATAGCTTATGTTGGTTAGTTGACATAGTACTTAATAAGGGCTGAAGTATCTTTTAAGTGATTTCTCTGAATGATCTAATTTTCACACAGATGTGAAAATACTTACAAAATTTCCAGGTTTATAATAGATTTTTTGGTGTTAAGAATCGTACCACAGTTGATCCTATTTTTGTGCTTTTAAACTAAAGGTGATAAAATTCGCTTATTATATGAAACAGAAATCTGCATTTGACCCAGTAAAATTGACAGTTAATAATAAGCAGCCAATTGTAAAAGTTCATTACATATGACATTATAGAAAAATGTTTCGAATGCAAATCCATGATGCCTCATTGCCAGATGTGTGGAATGATGTCATATTGGCGATAATTAAATCAAATACATAACTTATTGGGATCTTCATTGCCACTCAACTTGCGGCATGATAAAACTGAAGATAGTATCTGTATAGTACCGAAATGACGGGAAGATGCCCTTGAGAGATGCTTGAGCATGGACTGGATGGTTGTCGACTGTAACCTTAAGATGATTTTCTGACATCTTCACAACGAGTGGAAGATTTTTCTTCTTCGACAGCCTCACCTCCTAGGAAAGTCATGGTCCTTAGTTTTCCTCATTGCATCGGCTGGGTGAAGAGCTGGAACTTGATGCAGTGACAGTTATCTGAAGTGGTAGGTTAAGGATTGTCCTGGAGGTGGGCTTGGTGAGTTGGCTCTGGTGGCTCTTCAGCAATAGTTGACAGGGCCCCTTGTATCAATTCTTGGTTCGGTGGCATTTCATCTGTTAATTCAAAAAGTATCTAAGTTGGCTTGGCTCTCTCTGCAATAATGAGCAACCTGTCTTGGTCATCTGTAATGAAATTTGACAGGTTTGTTGTGGGCAGTTCGCCAGAGGTCAGTAACTGTGGGCTGAAGCTCAATAATTTGTCTCTGCCTTTTCCTGAGTGTGGAGTAAATTGATAAGCATCTGAGTCATTCATGAATTTTAGTCCACTTCTCTTCAGATAATGAGAGAGGTGATAGGGCTCCCTGGAATCTCTCCATTGTGAGCTGCTTCGATCAATTGTAGTTGTGTTGCTGGATGTTTGGTGTTTAGCACTATTGTACATTGGAGCTCCTCTCGAACAATTTGCTGAATTGTGGTGACCAGGTTCATTTCTTCAGTTTTTGATGATGTTAGGCAAACAATTGAAGTTCTTTGAGAAAATTTATCTCTCTCATTTCTTCTAGGAACTGATACCATTTAACAAATTCTATCATTGTCAGGATTTCTTTAGTCAAGGGAGCTTGATAAAAATCTTCCTTAATATCCTTCATGAGGTGGGACATCTTTTCATCCTGTGGAATTTGATTATTCATTTCATGACAGAGTCTGAGCACAGTATGGATGTACATTTACATGCTTTCATCAAGTTTTTGTGCTTGCCATTTTGCTCTTCCTTGATTGTCTACTGTCACCTGATGTTTTGGTGAGTTCTGATTTGAATTGGTCTCAAGATGTCAGAAGTTCTTCATTAATCTGAAACTATTCTCATGCTGTTCTGTTCAGGAAAAAGTACATGTTTGCCAGGAAAAAGATTTCATCCCATTTACTGTAATTGCATTTAACTACTCATACATATTTCTTAAGTTATTTGTTTAGGTCTTGACCGTGATCTCTGCTAAACACAGGGATTTGTGACCTGTTGCACATGAGGTATTATAAGCATGGACTTGATGTCTACCTTTGTGCCATCTCCTTTGATGTATTGGTTCTTTTAGGCACAATATATAGACCAAACTCGGAATGAATATTTTTCAAATGATTACTTCTTAATGCAGTGTTAGGTTACAGGATGTAGTAATTGTTTTATCCTAGGCCTCCACCAAAATGTCATGTAGATGTTGAAGCAGGTTGAATTAAACATACTATATATATCTGAGTAACAAGATTTATTAATTAAGAGCATGTACTTTTGGCTGAGAACCATTTCAGATTGAAAATATCTTTAGATATCTTTTCTTTATCTATATCTTTTCATTAGAATATTCCAGAATATTCTTTTGGAACAAATGTAAAGAATATTCTGAAAGGTTTAGAAACTATAATTAAAGACAGAGAACAATTTAATAAAACTTTCAAATGAATTGTCAATATTGTTAGTACTGGATTTTGAATCTTTGAACTCTGTATCTGTAGAGGAACTTGTGAGCTTTGGTGCAATATTCTTAAAATTTAAGGTATTGTTCCTTAATTTTTGTGATAATATGCAATTATTGTAATTCAAATTTAAAACTATACAATAGATTTAAAATTTATATTTAAATATTATTACAATTTTCCTAAGTATCCAAGTATAGGTAAATTTGTGCCAATTGTGCTGTACTACATTTTCTCCCTGTATATCTCATTATATTGGGTTGATCAAAAAGTTTCCTACCATTTTAAATTTTTAGTTCTATAATAAATTTGTTTACAAAAATGTTTTAATTAGTGTGGATAGCAATCACTATTCAGGTCAACAATTCTCTGCTAACATTAAGCAGCTTTTTGTTGCCCTCTTTTAAGAAAAGTCAGACGATTTGAAGTCCAGAATATCATCAATCTGTTTTATTAAACCTCCTCAGCAGAAGTGAAAATTGCTATAACTGCAGATGGATGAATAAATAGAAATCAGGAGTCACTATTTAGATAGATAGATATCAGAAGGTCTGGGTTATATCGCATCCTAACTTGTAGCTCACAAAAAGTTATCATACTTGTATGGGATTTTGCATTGTCTTAATGAAACAGTATGTTCTTTTTAACACATCTTAGCTGCCCTCCCTTTTTTGTTACAGTGCTGGCACTGTCCTGGATACTACTGTAGATAGTGCTATCCATTGACTGACCACTTTTCAGATATTCCTTATTTAGAATATCACAACAATCTTTCAAATACATAGAAGAACTTTCCTGTTAAGAAGTGATGGTTTTGCAACAGCTCCAAAAATGTCATGGCTCTGGCCATTTAGTAGTATGATGAATATTATAATAAACCTGCTTTTTATTATGCATAATTGTGCAATCAAAAAGTGAGCACTTTCTTTGGTCTTGAAGCAATTTCCTGCAATTCCTGGCTATGTTTATAAAAATTAGCCAACTAATGTAGGAACCAATGTTTGAATTTATTTGACAAAGAGAGGTATTTCATCGCTAAGACAATTGTTGGTTTTGCAACACTATACTATCCTGAAAGCTTTTGTATTATGTAATAATGTTCTATCCTTTTATGTAGATCATCATAAATATAAGTATCCCATACAGAACAAACATCTAATGTCAGAACAGCCAGTTTAAAATTTTTGATACCAAACTTTTACTGTTTTATAACAGACAATATCATCACCATATAATCATATTTGATTGCAGTGCTCATGCTGCAGGGTTTAATGTAGATTATTGATTTCATGTACTTCAAGATAGACGAAAATTATATATTTTTTTAAAAAAATTTTATACAGTGATTTTGATCTCTTCTCGCTTTTTCAAATGATATATCCTGTGAACAAAACTATCAATGCAAACCAGAATAACAGCTTTTCTTTACATGTTTTTGATGGTAGGAATTTTTTGTTTAACCTGATATTTACTTTATGTAAATTTCAAATTAGAAAATTTTAATGAATCAATTATCAAATAAAATATTTTTATTCAAATTCTATCTAGGATTCAGGATTATTTTTTCGTGGTCGCCCATTAATGAAAAGGTTACGAATAAGAGGAGATTGGTCAGATACTGGACCAAATGCTCGACCTGAAGCAGAATCTAGAGGAGGTTATTTTTTTTTAATATTAATCTTAAAAGTATTTAAGTTTCTTTGTTAATTGCAATAAAATTTTCTATTTAATTTTTGTATCGTGTATTTTTGTTAAAAGATTGCCTTCTTTTTCCTTTTTTTTTTTAAATTAGTTGATTATTACTTATAATGAAAAAATTATTATTTTGATTGAAATTAAAAATATATATTTTCTTTCTTCTCTTAATAATAGTTTATATAAAATGTTTTTTTTTTTATCATTATGTTATGTAAATTTTTTAAAGGAAAAATATAATAAAATCATATATCATTTTAAACTTAATATTGAGTTTGTAACAAGAATTTTAGTTTTAGGAAATGTTTAAAGGAAGGATGATTCAAATTTTGGTTCAATTACATTTAACAGAAACAAACAGATGCTTTTAAATTTCATGTTCTTTCAAAATTTATGCTTTTAAACTGTAAATTACTTATTTCAATTTCATTGAATATGTGTGATGGGAAAATTTCACTATGACTTAATTTTTATGTATAGTAAAATTATTAGAAAATGATTAGCTACTAATGAGTAACTATTAAAATGTTTAGTAGGAGAAAATTTAGAGGAAAATAGTGTGAAGGAAGTAAATACTTTGTATCTTCACACATGCAATTGGAATTGCAATAAACAGTACCTATATTAAAATGACACTATTAAGTAAATGAAATTCAATACATACATTTTAGGTTTTTATTTTTACTGATTCATGTTTTATTCAGCTATGTATTTTTGTTTTTAGATTCAGAGGAGCCAAGTTCATCTAGGGCAGGTTTAGCATATGCAATGAGAAATATTCTATCAAGGATGTTAAATACAACTCAGGCCAGGTCCCGATCAAATGCTTCAAGGTCATCATCAGCTTCATCACATGGTTCATCTCAGTCTGAAGAAGCAGAACATGTATCAGACTCTATCGATGAAGGAGGTGAGGAAACTAAAAAACACATACATTGTCACATAAACAGTTTTTTAATATTTTAAAAAATTTCTTGTCATTATATTGTATTAGAGAGAACATTTTCTTTAAAAACATTTTATTAATTGCTTATTAAACAAGTAGTTGTTTATTTTTTCATGGCTTATTAAAAGTATATATGTATCTTATATTTCTTCCTATTTTGAATGTAAAATTATTATAATTAAAATTTTTTCTTATATTCAGTGTAACAATTTACATAATGCTTTATTCGTTTCTGGAAGAATCCAAAAATGATGATAGTGACAGAGGATAGTTTTTACATATTTAAATATGCAAGATTTTTTTTTTCCTGTTATTTCTGTGCAGTGTGCATGTAGAAATCACTATGGAAAAGAAAAACATTCCAAGTAAGCCCCAAAAACATTCTGCAGTGGTATTGACAATTTAAAGGTATAGTTGCTTGCTGAAAAAGAAAAGCAGTGGCTGTCTACATGTCCTAAAAGAAACCATGGAGAGGGTGATGCTGAGTTTTATTCGATGTCCACTTAAGTCTAAGAGAGCTGCCACCCATAAACTGCAATTCCTCAGGAAATGGTATGGAAATTTGATTTCATGCCATATCACTTACATTTGGTACAGCATTTAATGGTGGATGACAAAATTCCTTGGTTTGACTGAATTGTTCTCAATCAAGAAAAACTGGTAAGTGAAGTTGTCGTAAATAAAATGATTTTCTCAAACAAAGCAACCTTCCCATTTATCAGGAAATGTTAATCATCGAAACTCTCCATGAAATTGTGCAGTTGCAAATATTTTCATCAAAAGTGAATGTTTTTTGTGCTGTGTCACAAAACAAAATTGTATGGGACTTCTTTCTTTGCTAAAAAATGGTAGCAGGGAGTAATTAACACATGGATCAATAAGTCCCTAGACTGTGCGGTCGTTTTTTTGCGATTTCCTCCTTCAAACGCACCAGCAAGTCAATATAATAATCACTGTTGATCGATTTACCTTTTTCGAGGTAGTCAATGAAAATCACGCCATGCGTATCCCAAAAAATTGATGCCATGACTTTGCCAGCTGACTGCTGCATTTTCGGACGGCTTTCGCCTGCTGTGCGCCACTCAGATGACTGCCGCTTTGACTCTGGAGTGTAGTGATGTATCCATGTTTCGTCCATGGTCACGTAACGACGCAAGAAATCTTTTTTGTTGCGAGTAAATAACGATAAACAGCTTTCTGAATCATCGACTCGTTGCTGTTTTTGTTCCATCGAAAGCAATCGCGGCACCCACTTGGGAAAAACCTTTTTCATGCTCAATTTTTCATGAAGGATAGTAAATACACTTCCATATGATATCTGTGTCATCTCAGCAATCTCACGGAGCTTCACTTTACGATCTTTCATTATAATTTTTGTCATTTCACTCACATTCTCCGGTGTAACGGCTTCCACAGGTCTACCCGAGCGTTCCGCGTCATTTGTGTCGGTACGACCACGTTTAAACTCGGCAAACCACCGACAAATCGTTGCTTTTGATGGACAAGAGTCCGGGTAACATTTTTCAATCCATTGTTTCGCTTGCACGGTGTTTTTACCCATTAAAAAACAATGTTTTATCAGAACACGAAACTCGATTTTTTCCATTTTTTAAACAAACTACAAAACGACTTTACTCCAACCTCGATAACTCAGCTGTTTCTGGTCCGATCGACTTAAAATTTTGACACGTTTCAAGCAAAGGTTAGTACTCTAGAAAGACCTGGTTACTGGTTTGCTACGAGCGCCATCTCTGGGTTAGTCTCGGAACTTATTGATCCATGTGTTATTTCGACATTAAACAAAGAGATTCTGCACCAATGGATGGGACATGCAGGTGACAGTGATTTACCCTTAATCACTTGGCTACCAAGATCACCAAACCTTGTATTATGTGATTTCTTTATATGGGGTTATGTCAAAGACACTGATTATGCATTGCCAATGCCAAAAACATTGCAAGCACTTAAAGAATGCATTTGTGTAGCATTTTGATCCGTTGACAGTGTGATAATACAAAATGTGTGGAACAAACTTAATTATAGTTAAGGTATTTGTCATATCACAAAAGGGTACATATCGAACATTTGTAACGGAAAATAAAACTTGGATTTCTTTTTCTTTTATTTTGTGTTTCACTTGTGATATGCATAATAGTTATGAAAATATGAATCTTTTAAATTCTGTCATTCATTTATTCTAGCCCTGTATAAATATTGCATTCTATCATTTTATGTAGATATCTAGTTTTTAAAAAAATTGTCTAGTACTTTTGGAGATAATTAAGGCCATGATAGTCTAGTGATCATGGTTACTGACTCACAGCTGGCAATTTTCTCTGAATCGTGGGTTTGAGCCTTGTTGCCACAAAGACCCGGCATGTAGCTAGGGCTAATGCACAGTAAATCTATCTGGGCCCAAAGTCTTCTTATTGGCATAGTGTGGAAGTTAGGAGTGGGAGTGCCAACTCAGGTGTTGTTCTCGTCACTTCATCGAGGATCAAAATTATGAGGCCTGTTGACAATAGCACTTGTGTTGCTTCTAATGCAACGTTAATAAAACTATACTTTCAAAACCTTGGAGATAATTAACTAAGAGTGAAAATTCTCTTAAACATCAATGTAGTTAACTTAAACATTTGACAATTTCTTTTCTGCAAGGAGCTTTTTTAATTGACTGATTTATATTACCAGGAAAATCTAAAAATCATGAAGGTGTAGTTAAAATAAATCTTGTATGCATCATTATATTTAATTTTTTACTAAGTTTTTCAGGATTCAAAAGTAGAACAAAGGTAATAAGTTGTAGCTGTTGTTTTATCAAGTACAGCTGATGGAAAAGAATGTTGTAAATTAAGGAATATTTATCATGAGCTAACCCTGAGAAAGAGAAGCAAGGAAGTGTAAGGAATAAGAAAATCCAAAAAAGTTTATTAGTAAGAGAGGGGGGGGGAGAGAATTCATTATTGTGTGTTTTAGTTTTTTTTATGTGTAAAAGTGTTGAAATTGAATACAGAAGCTGAGTAAGTGTGTAAAAAACATTTGAGGATTACAACTTGACAATAACTTGAATTATATAAGTTTTGCTGTCCCTTTGAATTTTTTTTTTTTTTGTGATTAATGAATTTTAGAATTTTTAAGCAATTTTGGATGTGAAAGGCAGAAATGTTTAGTTTGTTGTGGAGAGTGAGAAATGATTTCTTTCAAAGATGATATATAATTTAGCCATTTTTTTTAACTTGGAAAAATATCAGGAAAAATTGCTGATTGTCAAATGTCCTTGTAACAATTTTAAATATATATTGCTGCTTCATTATTTGTTTATGAATCAAAAATATAATTATTCAGTAAGTCTTTTTTTTTTTTTTGATTATTGGAATTGTGTAATAGAAAAGTTACTTTTTAACAAAAGTACATCTCTCTATAATGTTAAACAAGCATGAAATACAATATTCAGCTATTATTAATATTAAGCTTTCTTGCAGATGATCATCCTATGGAAGGTGTAGCATCTACTTCTGTAAGTAATTCAGATGGTCCTTCAAAAAGGAAGGAAAAACCAGAGAAAGGATCTGATCCATCTGTTCGCTCACCTGCCGCAAAGAATAAATGTGTCAAGAAAACACATATTAATCAATCAACAAGTAGTGCCTTTGTCGATGATAAACCTTCAACTAGTTCATATAGTAGATCTTCTGAACCTAGTACATCTTGTGATATTGAAAATTCTAATGAAGGTGTTATTGATAATAATGTTAAGGAAACTTACAGAGAAGCTAGTGGCAGCAGTATAAGTAATGAAAATGCTGAACAAACAGTGGCAAATGTATCTGATGAATCTAGTTTTGAAAGTATTGAGAAAAAATTGGAATCTCAAAGGAAAGATTTAATAGAAAAGTAAGTTTATTTTAAATTCATATGAAAGAATAATTTATTTTTAAGTATTTGCAAAATATTATTTTTTGTACCTAGAAATTATATTTTTATGCATTACAAGTATTTTTTTTATTGTAATAAAGTTTTAAAGATATTTACTTTTTCGGTAATTGAATAGTTTTCGTATGCCATTATGATTGTGTAGCATGATTGTTGTTAGTAAATATATGGTTTTAAGAACAAATCAAACTTTATTGCATTTTCTTTATATTTTTAATATTTTTTGGAGAGTGTATTTTTTTTTTTTTTTTTTTTTGTCTAAAAGATTAATTTTGATGATAAAGAAAATTTAATGATTGTGAATAGTAGTGAATTCTTTAGAATTTCTAAAATTGCTGTAAATTGTGTTTTTTACTATTACCACTAACTGATTTTTTTTTACTTAAAAGTTAAATAAATCAAGATAGAAATTGTGTATTAATTTTAAAGATTACATTTTTGGCTTGTTTTTTAAATTTTTCTGATGTGACATGTAAATATTTGACTTTTATTTCTTTTTAAAATTCATATTTTATTTATATCATTTTCTTTCCACTGTTAATAAATCTATTTTTGTGTCATTAATTGTGAAAAATACTCAAAGCATTCAGATTATAAGATAAACAAAAGACAGACATTTTATTATGGAGGAAGAACTGGTTGTATGTCTTGTCTTTTTAATAGATTTATACAGATGATTAAAAGAACTAGTTTGTGTCAAAATTTATTTCAAGTCTTAGTGAAAACATATATTTATGTTGTTTGCTTAATTAAAGGACAGATTCATCATGTGGAGGAAATTTCTGTATAAGTTAATAAGATTAAATATATAAGAGTGTGAATCAAGGAAAAAATATTTGCATTTTTAATCAAACTTTTTTCATTTAAAATGGAATTTTTCATGGTGAGTTGTTATAAATATAATACTTATGTATTCTTCCTTGGTTCGTATTTCTATTCCTTCATAAATTTGTCTTGTCTGTGTAAGAATAAAAACAAAATACCTTTAGTGAAATATCATTTATTCATTCTTAATATTATACATTTTAATCATTTATTGAAAATATATTTTCTGGTTAGACATCATACAGAACCAATGATGAATCTGCATTATTCTGGACAAAGTATGAGCAGTGGTCAAATATCTATGGAAGTAGCCAACTCAAGTATTGCAAATGAAAGACAATGGTTGGAACAGTCAGTATCTGATCTACCTGAACTTCCTTCACATGTAGTCAGTCAAGAGCAATTAAATGAGGTGTGTATTTTTTTTTTGTAATGTAAATATATTGTAATCTATGTTACTTATACTTTTTGTCACATTCATAATAATTAAAGATATATACACATATCTATACACATACTACATATCTTTTATATATGTATATGCTCACAATACACCAATAGTTTAATTCACAAAATATCACATCATATAACAAACTAAGAATATCAGTCATAAATTCAATCAAATTTCATAAGAACAACAAAGAATATCAAATTTCATATGTATGATCAAATAATATATATAATGTATGAGCAAATACGTTTCATATTGCATATTTCATATGTATGAGCAAACAATGTTATATTGAATGGTTGATATTATACAAATGAATCTTAACTACTAGTACATTTATAGGTAGAAATTTTTTTCTTTAGATTTAAGAGAAAATCTTATTTGCGCTAAAGTCATTTTTTATCTATTTGTAAAGCTGCTTAAATAAAAGTAATTTAAATGGAAACTCATTGGTGTATTTACCAAAAATTTGTTTTTTGATGACATACCAAATTTTTAAGAAATTTTCATTTGAAATATTTTAAATGATGAAATAATATTTATGGTTCTTTATTTGAAAGTGTTTCTGTCAAAAGTGTGATGTAATTTTCTTATTATGTGAATTAAAAACATATTAGTTCATAAAAATAATTGTAAATTCTTATATTTTCAAATATGTTGGATAAATTATTCTTTTAAATTTGTAAGAAAATGTACATGTATTTGCAAATTGTTTTTGAATTTTTCGACTGTCATGATAAATTTTTTTTAAATTTTTATTTTGGGAAAAAACAAATGACTTTAAAATCAGAATCACATATATTACAGATGAAATTTTTAAATTATATTGCACTTCAACAATTGTAAAAATCTATTTTGCTGTACTCTCATGAGGCATGATCATTCAAGATTTTCTCATCTTAAACTCTATTTCAGTTGGCCTGTGTGTCTGTCTATTTGTAATTCAGTAGAAAGCTGCACATAGCAACTGCTTATGCAAAACAACTTGGCACATATATAGTTTCTAATCTAGGATAGGCAAAAGATTTTAATTTTTGTTTGTCAAATATTAAATTATGTTTTATACAAAAAAAAGTAAAATTTTTGATGAAGAATGATAATGGATAAGAGACATTTCCACTCTTGACTAATCAAATCATTTTACTTTCCATCATGGTAAAATAATAATAACAAATAATAATATTTAAATTAAATGAGCACTTAAATTGAATCTAGATGATGAAAGGATTTTTTAAAAAATAGTAATCTCTTAATGGAGTTAATACATCTGTAACCTAAATAGATAACTTGTATATTCATTTTTTTTCTTCAGTCATATTACTTTATTAAATGTCTTTATTGCAGTTTTATCTTAGAGCCATCTGGTGAAAATATGGATGATTGAAGTTCAAATAAAAATTGTTTACTATTAAAATAAAATTATGTGAGTTTTTGCTGCATAAAGTAAGGGCTTAATAAATTTTAAAATTGATTTATTTTGTTGGAGAATGATTTTTTTATGTTGTTTTTTATAGTTTAGAATTGGTTGTATTTTAGAATCATAATGAAGGGAATGTCATATATGTATGCACTCATATTATATATACATACACACACATATAGATATAAAACAGAATTCCCAACTCTGTTCAAGATTAAGCTGTGGTGTAGTCATTATTATGAGTACAGATGCATTGATTTTCAGATATCATTTTCTACATATATAATATTTTATTGAAGCTGTGGTTTTCTACTTATTAGTACCAATAACCTTATTCCATGGCAGCATCCATTAGCACCTTATTCCATTTTTAAAAAGCTGTGTGAGGTTTCACATTGCATGCCATTGATGAGTGAGTACATTACCATTAAAAATAAATTGTAGTTACAAGGTATCACTTCTTCACCATCAATATACTAGGTTAATAAGCTCCATCAAAAATATATGTCAACTTTTAGTTTTAAAAATCTTTTCATTGATTTTCCTAAAAGGCTTTAAATTTATATGTCACATCAACTAATTAGTTAATATATTTCTTAATGTTCAGAACTAAATGAGATTTTCCATTTTTGCAATTTTTTATGGATTTGTATTTTTATGACTGAAATTACAATTGCTTAGTCTATATTAACTACTTTTACAGTTAATTATTAATGTTTAGTTTCTGCTTTGTTGTTTAATTTTGGTGTTCTTGAGCTCTTCCTATGGGATATTTCAAGTCCGAATATATCTGAATAAAAATTTCAGTGCTTATGTATTGAATAAATTTTAAAATTAAAAGATAAGTGTTAGATAATTAATTTTGTCTCTTTAATTATATTCAGTTTTTCATTCTTATTACATTTCAAGGGTAGATTTCTCGCAATCCAAAGATTGTTAATGTTTCATTTTTATTAGCAATTATTTTAAGTTCTCATAACATCTTCACATTTTTTTAAAAAAATTGAATTTTTTTCAGATCTTTGTACAAATATAGAAAAATCTCATTCTATTTTTTATTCTCATTTAATTTCAGATAGTATATTTTAAACTATTTCTTTATAAAAATTGTTAATTTCAAAACTCATTTTTCCCTCCTTAAGTCTCCAGCTAACCAGGCTCTTGAAACTTCTCAAGGAGCTGAAGCATCTTCTGAGCGTGTTAGCTCTGAAAGTGATACTGAGGCAGGAATGCAATCAATTGAGCCCAATCCAAATATGCCTATTATTACCAATATAAGATCACTTGGTGATACTTCTACAAGCTCGAATCAAGCGGAAAATTCAAGTTCAATTCGTATGGATATTTCTGGCGAAGCTGATGAAAGAGATGTTGAATTGTTGATGGAAGTTGATTCATGGGATGTAGATAGTGATGATGATACTAGACATAGTTCTCGTACTGCCACAGGAAGCTTGAGGCAAGTTTTTTTAATTAACTGATTTATTTATTAAATTAATATATTTATTAGTTAATCAACATACATATTAAAGCCATTAATGATTATAGAATGCTAAAGCGTTTATTTATTTGTGTACGATTTCAATTTCTAATTTCTAACTAATAAACTAATAACTATTGTCACTCAATGCAGCCCAACACACTGTTTAACTATAAACACAATCAAATGATAAAGCTGGCATCTTATTTTCTGTTTCTGTGTTTTTTAGTTAGAGGATCTAGAGATTGTAATATATTTTAATGTTTATCAATCCTTTTTAATAATCATGGCAATTTTTAATTGGATTTACAAACTCTGAACTTGTAATTCTTCTATTATCAGTTAGTTACTCTTGTCATTCAGATTTCCATGGCTCCTAAACTTTCTTTATTCAACTTAAATAGTTTCAGAATGTATTTGTATGAAAGATAATTTCTTTTGCATTTAAATTATTTTTTTATATGTTTCTACAAAATTATTGAATTTAAATCGTGTTCCAAATATTGGAAGAAATGTTTGTGTAGTAAATATACTTTCAAATTAATAGAACTATAGAAATGGAAGAACTAGTAGAAATTGTCAGGTCCTCAGTACAGAACATTCAAATATTAATCAACTAATTTTCTTACTTCCATGCATTATACTTAAAGGCCCATTATACCATCACTGATAGGGCTTATGAATTCTTTATGTGACCTTGTAAGTTATCTTAAGTATGATTATATTCTTAAGCCAAGCACTCAAATACTATATTAAATGTTATAGTTGAAATCAATTGACAAAATGTTCTAGCAGTTATAAAAAATATAGTAGAATAATTTAAAGGGAAAAAAAAGTCGAACTGAGTACATGAACATCTTTGTCATTTAGTCTACCAAAGTTGTATTTGACCAGAACTTCATTTATGAAATATTGTCTATTTTGAATATAAATATTTGTCTATGAAAGAATATTAGAAGAATTTTGATTTTCATTTATTGTTACAAACCTGCAGTGATGCTTCTCTGCAATGTTACTCTTGTAAAGGAAAAGAAACACAAAAGAGTTTTCGTCAGATACTAGGGAAAAGTTAAGCAATGACCCCTTACTTTGATGACAAAAGGAAGGTTCTTGTACGTGCTCAAATTTTTCAGATATCTGTATTAGGAGAAGTTATGGAAAATTTTCCTGAATACTCCCTGTGATGTCACATCTAGTCAGAATAGCTATAAATATACGATGTGAAACCAAAGCAAATCTGCCTGGTTTGTCAGAGTCTACTCTTGAAGTGCAAAGTATTAATTTTGAGATTTGTCCATAGCATAAGCTAGTAAGTTGAACATTATTGAAAGTGCTGTTACTAGTGATCTGGTATCTGCTTTTGTTGTTAATTTGTACAAGTGCTGTGTTTATTCCTGCTGTGTCTCTAATCTGTACAAGTTCTGCTACCTATGCTAAGTTATTTCCTGAATATTTGTGAATAATTATCTTTTATCCTCATTAAAGGACTGCTTTCAATGTACACCTACTAAATAAATTTTTGTAACTTTGATGTTAAGTGTTGGATTCTGGCATTAATGCCAGTGACCCACTTTCAAAGAAAAGCCATTTAGGAACATAGTAGAGCTTTGATGGACATGATTAAAGCTAGTCTGAGTGAATTAAGTAAGAAAATAGAGTCATAAACAGAAATGATGAATGCAAAGGCAAGAAGAAAGGAAAGGTCAATTAAACAAAGGGGTGAAAGGAATGATTGAAGAAGTAAAGTATGAAATTCAGAAGAAGGCTGAGGAAGTAGTGAACAAAGCTAAAATGAAGGATCCAAAGATCCTAAAGATCTCAGGAACTGGCCATTCAAATTCATCAATCATGGAATTTACTTCAATGATTCTCAGAGACAAGCTTCTGAAGATGCTGGAAATATAGCTGGAATGAATGTTTTGAGAATCATTCTTGTCAAACCTGTTGAATGTACTTTGAATGATGTTGGGATGGATAAGAGTAGCGTCCATGACGTGATATTGATTGGAGATTCTACTTGAGTCCCCACAATCCAGAAGATGCTTTATGACTTATTCAATGGAAAAGAATTGTGTATGTCAATTGCTCCAGATGAAGCAGTTGCATATGGCATTGCAATTCAAGCAGCTGTGTTAACAGGAAGCATAAATGAGAAAATCAAGGATGTGATTTTAGTTGCTTCATTCTTTTTTGAAGTTGGAATGCTGGTGGAGTTATGACCCTAGATCATCAAAAAGTCAATTAAACTTGTTAGTGAACAGATGGATTGAAAGCAATGGAGAGACTGAATCCAAGGACAGGACCTTGTATAGATAGGATGTTGTCTTTAGAATTCAGAGAGTGGCCTTTTAGCCTAGTGGTCAAGCTTGCGGATCCACAGACAGCATTGTTTTCATTGAATCTTGGGTTTTAGCCCTTATGCCACTGAAGACCTGCTGTGTAGTGGGGCGGATGAACATTAAATCTGGTTGATGTCCTAAGTTCTCCTATTGGCATGGTATGGAAGTTTGGAGAGGGAAGTCCCTACTCAGGCGTTGTCCTCGTCACTTGACCGAGGTTCGAAAATTATGAGGTACATCACCAGTAGCTCTTGCGTTGCTTATCAGTTCAACATTAATAAACAATCACAATTAGAGGTATACCAATGCCAAGCTAAAAATTGTTCACATTAATTGACTAGCTCTATACCAGACATTTGATCATAGTTGTAAATATTGAGACTGCCGGGATATAAGCTTTTGAAGAGAGGAGCAATGTTATAAACTAATCCCTGCAACTGTACTCTTATTTATAAGAAAAAAAGACATTTACAAAGATTTTGTCGAATTCCCTGAAAGATTTAGACAATTACCCTGGTCTTGGTGGCAAACTTCTCAAGACAGTTTTTGCGGTGAAATGAAAGTTCTCAATGCTTAAATTTTCCTGATATCTTTACTCAGAGTGAAGTTATGGAATTTTTCTCTATGTTCCCTGTAACATAATGCAACTGACTGCAGAAGTTATAAATATGCTAAGATGTGAAGTCTGTGAAAATCTTCCTAGTCTGCCTTTAAAGTGCAAAGTATTATTTTGAAGATTTCGCCAGAAATGCGAGCTAGTAAGCTGGACATTATTTAACCCTTTGATGGTTAGACGAATCAGCAGTTTTTGCTCTCCTATATGCACAGCACTACGATCAAATGATCACTGAAAGTAGCAGCTTTTTTTTCCCCCTAGTGACATTTGAAAATGTCACTCTCTTCAGATGGTGATAGTGATAGTTTACTCGTTTTTAAAAGGTAGTTTTCAAAGAATTATTTGCTGTATATTAATGCAATATTTACTCTTGCCCTTTTAAACAATTCAGTGAATGATAAATATTAGTTCTTAAAATTTTAAGTTTTTGAACAATTATTTGTGGTATATTAATGTAATATTTACACCAATTGTAACTTGCACTTTTAAACAATTCAGTAAATAATAAATATTACAAATATTAGTTTCTAAAATATAAAAAATTTTAACTATTATTTGCGGCATATTAATGTAATATTTAGACCAACTGTTACTTGCACTTTTAAACAACACAGTAAATTATAAATATTTCAAATTTTAGTTTCTAAAATATAGAGTTTTTAAGCAATTATTTACAATATATTAATGTAATATTCATAACAATTTAACTCACACTTTTAAACAATTTGGTAAATGTTAAATATTATAAATATAAATTTGTAAAATATTAAATTAAAATATCTAAATAAATACATGCAGTTTTAAGTTTTATAAAGCTTTAAAAAGTAAAGTTTTAAGCTTTATAAAGCTTTTTTTAATTCTTATATTTATCTAAAAAATTTTCTGTGTGTGATACACATTAAAACTTGGAGTTGCACATAATGGAGCATTACAGTCTTTTCAGTAAATGCACCATTTTTCAGTAACAAACTCTCGCCAAATTACACAAAAAAATAACTAGATTAACATTTGGATCGGTAACATATTCCCTTATTATGTAAAAAATCTTACGGTACCCATACCACCATCTATGCGCTATCATTTTAACTGAGTTTTGCCTGTAAATATCGTTTATAACATGAATAGCGCAGGATAATATACGCAGAACAAACTCAGCTCGTCAGCGCCCATTGAGGAAAAATTTCACTGCCTGAGTAGGGTTCAGCTGCAACCATTTGGGTAAGAAAAACTTCAGATGAGCTGAATTCGTCAGTGTCCATTATGGCACGCTATTCGGTTGACAAGCTGGGCTCGTTCATAACCAATTGAAGGATTAAAATGCTATTACTGTTTTTAGTTTGGTATATGTGTTGCTGATCTTTACAAGTTCAACCTGTGCTTTTTTAAAATCTAATATCTATGAATTAAACATCATTCTCCATTATTCTCCCTATTGAACTGTTTTCACCATGCACTCATGGAACAAATTTTTGTGACAAAGTACTGTATATTATTTTAATTGCTTAGAAGGGTGAAAGTGCAAGGAGAAAATTGTACAGCATTCAGTGTGTGTGTATTTATTTATTCGTAGAATATCTGCAATGCTTTTATTAAAAATCCAAACAACAGGATTTAGAAATTTGTATCTAATAATTAGATAAGATATTGTTATTATAACTGGATGGAGATCTTTAAATCAGCTATGGGTATAAATATTATAAAATCACTTTAAATTGCTTAGATTTTACGTCATAAATTTAATAATTTTTTCAAAAAAGAAATTTTTTTATGAAAGGTTTTTAAAAACTTCTTATTATATAATAGACGCAGTTGTGATAAACGCAAACCTCCAACTTCTTTTCTGGATTCTATCAATCGGGGAGTTGAAATTTCAGATCATGATCGAGAAAGAGTTGAAGCTTATAAGTCAAAAATCGCTCAGCCAAGAGTCAAAAAGAAATATACTGGTCATAGAAATGCAAGAACTATGGTAATTAAAATTTTTGAAGTTTTACAAAATAATTTCATGTTTTTTGTATATTTGTTTTATGCATATTTCATAAGAATACACAAAATTTATGTTGAATTAATATAATATATATGCATTTTTCTGTTAACATTTAAAAATAAAAAAAAATGTAAAATAAATCTCAAAGTAAATATTCGATTTAATGATTGCATGCAGGCTTCTGCAATACTTAAATGAATGTTGTAAATACTAAAATCTTCCAATGGTGTATATATTAAGTAGAACATTATGAAATATAGATTCTGATTTATTTATATGAAATAAAATTATATAAAATTTAAAAATATATTGTTATGCATATTTGTGTTTAAATTTATGAAATTTCTATTTTTATGTGTGTAAATAATAGATAATATTAATTAAATTGATTGTTATATATGATTTTATTTTAAATTATTTTTAAGATAAAGTTTGTTTCCAATAAAAATTTTTTATTTCACCAAATGATTGAATTGTATTATTTTTGGATTAGTTTTAGACTTGTATGTATCTCATTTCTACTGAAAAAAAATTTGAATAATTACTCATTTTCTTTGGTAAGTTTCAGTTTATTCAGAAAATTAGCATTAATTATTATATTAACTATTGAAATATAATTTATACATATTAGCATAGAAATCAATTTTTATGTCAAAATTTTAATTTTTATTAATGCATTGTCATATTGATTTTAATTTCTCATTTTTGTTAATTTGCTAATTAAATTATTAGTTCACTATTGTTTTGATTCAAATTAGATACAGATTGTTAGCTTATTATATTATAACAGTAATTTGCTATATTATTCATAATTTTTGTTGATCATGTTATTTCATCTTTCAGATAAAAGAATCCACATTTTGGGGAGATAATTTCGTAATGAGTGGTTCTGATTGTGGCCATATTTTCATTTGGGATCGTCATACCGCCGAATTGGTGATGATAATGGAAGCAGATCATCATGTTGTTAACTGTTTACAGCCACATCCTATTTATCCTAGTAAATGTTCTTTTTTCACATTAGTGAAGAAAATTTGTTTTGCCCATATTAAATCCTTGTTGTAAAGTATTTGTAATATATAAATTAAAATAACTTGTAAAATATTTCTTCTATTTGAATATGGTTAATTTAGAATGTGTTAAACTTGATCGAAATATACTTTTAAAAAAATAGGTACAAGTTTTATAAACAATTTTGTATACAAATTGATTTAATATATTCAAATTAGTAGCCAAAATTGTTATGAATAATAAATGTTATTAATTTATAATCTTTTTTAATTACCATGAAAAACTGCATTTTAATTGAAGTTAGATTTTTTTTTTCATGCTAAAATAATTGTGATGGTGGGGAAAACAGGTATCAGAAAAGAACATGCATTTTTCCATACTGTAATTTCAGGTAGATAAGCTGCCCTAGTGTATACACTACATTTGTTAATTGACTGAATTTTTTTTATTAAGTTCATTGGATTAAATGCACAACGATATACACCCCAGCAAAGGTTTCTGAACCCATAACTCTAAAAATTCATTTATTTCTCAATTCCCTTCCATGTTGATGTAATCATCCTTGATAACATTTTATTGAATTTGCAGCATATCTAAAAACAGTAATATATAAATAAATAATCCTACCTTGAACTTGCCAAAAATTAACTCTGCTAATTTTTGATGGCTTCATAATTAAAATAAACTACATTTATTAATAGAAATTCTTCAAAATCTGACTCATCAGTGATAAAATTGAATTATGACCATCAATGTCACTTTTATTGCTCTGTAGTAAATCACTTCTTTTAATGTTACTTTCTTAATGTTCATTTTCGACTCTGATTCTTGTCAACTAATATTTGTCCCCCCCCCCCCCCAATTTCTGCAAGTCTAGACCACAGTTAAATCTTATTTGGCACAGCATAGCCATATCTGGCTCTTGCGCCAATTAACTTTAAGTTCACTCACATTCTTAATGTTTATTTTCTTTTTGGATGATTTCCAATATAATGAAAGCTGATATGATCATATTAGTTCAGATTGATTGCCATGTTTTATTGACAGCAAGGCAACCTTACATGCATTACAGTGTTTTTATACTTAGCACACGCTACCATAGTTAGGCAAATTTGAACTTATTGCACTGCCTGAGCACAACCAGAGGCTTAAAATGTTGCTGAGAATTCTGCATTAGCCATTTTGCTTTTGCTTAACTTATGATCAAAACTAGCAAAGCTCCAAAAACAGAAAAAAAATAAAATTCCTTCAGATACGACACATATGTTGAATTTAAACTTTTAAATACATATAAGCTGCGACTTACCTAGCTAAAATTAGAGCATTTAAATTTTGATTTTATTTAAAAATTTACTATTTGTTTGATAAATTTTAGAACAAGGATATATGTGGAGTCTTGCATCACAATTGGGACAAATTGTTGTCTTTTTTTTTTTTTCTTTCCTAAACTGTTTTTTGTTATTGTTTCATTTCTAGCCACATAGAAAGCACAACCTCATTGGTTTCAATTTCTTTTTTATGTGGCAGAAATCACTTAATTTTTTATTTTAGCTCAAAATTGTTAAGAAATATTCGCAATGCTGGATACGCTGAATAATTGTAAACAAAATTCAGCCTTTCCCAACATAAACAAAAAGTAGTAAGACATGATTTTTAAACTGATATAGACTTATTTTGCTATCCAATCTTTAAAGAATTGTTTTAGATATTTTATTAGAAACACTGCAAAAAAAAAGTCAGGCAAATCAGTGGAATGATGCTTAAGTGGAAGGGAAAGAAATGAATGGATCAGTGGTAAGGGAAAATCAGGAAGTCCCCTTTCATAACACCCAAACAGTGTTTGGCCCAAACTGTTAAAAGGTTAATGATATGCAATATTTAAATACTTAATATTTATTCAGTTCTCTGTTTAACACATTCACAGACAGTTCACGATTATAGCAGTCAATATTTATCCCATCCATAAGTAAAGGTATTAGGAACCGTCATGATTATTTCCTTCTAGAAATAAATGAAGGCTTGAGCAGTCACAATATCATGTTTTAAACATTTGAAAATACAAATAAACTGCCCTGTTGGGATACTTATCAATGTTAAAAAGTGACTCAAAGGAGGAATATTTTGACACCTACTTTATTTCCAAATTGTTTTGAAAATTTCTATCAGAAATTGGTTACTGATAATACTTAATTAGTTTATTTTTAAAACTACTCTTGTCTTAGTTTTTCTTTGTACTACGTTTGTTTTGTAATTCAGAGGAGGATTTTTTTGTAACAGAATTCTCAGTTGTCATAATGGTTATAACTGTTATTCGCATATATGTGATTTAACTGCACCATTAATACAAATAATTGCTACACGTTTCAATAGAAAAAATTACAAATTTTTTTCTATTTTTTTAGTTGTCACACTCACTAGGATATTGCTCTATAAATATTTTGAAAAAAAAGGTTACTTTAACCCAGAAGATAAAAATATGAGATTGCCCACATTTTTAAACTCTCCATGAATGTGTATGATGAAAGTTTATTAATTACATAAGTGCAGAAATATTGTGATATTTAATATTAAAAAAATATTCTGAAATCCCCCCATTAATTGAATGATCTTTTTTTTTATATAACATAAATATTATAATATAATTGTAATTAATTTTAAAATTTAAAAAAAAAAATGTTAGTTTGGAGTAATCAAAAATTACATTGCTTTTACTCATGATAAATACACTTAATTATTTAAAATCCCTATATTATCTTTTTATTATTATTATTATACACAACATATTGTCCATCATTTATTTTAAAGAGTTTTCGTAATATCTTATGAATTGATAAATACCTTTCTAATTGTAACAATATCTTTATTGGAGTTAGATCAATTTCTGTAGATTGAAGCAGAGCTTAAGTCTATTTGATTTATTTTGCCTCTCATTAAATGTAAATGCTATGTTTTCTATAATTAGACTGATTTATTTCAGTTCTTGCATCCAGTGGAATTGATTATGATATCAAATTATGGACACCATCCAGAGAGGAGCCATTTTTTGATGAAGATAAAGCTAAAGAGGTAAAAGAATCATTTATATTTTTCTTGTGTATGTATAATTTGATACGTTTTTTAAAATTTTGTTCATTTTTATATTAATTTCTAAACTATATAATAAAATTTTACTTTGAAAAAACATTCAATGAATATTTAAGTGTAATTTAAACAATTAAGCAAGCATAAATTCAATGTATACCTAAAAATTACAAAAACTTTCTACAAGGCTTAAATATGTTTACAAAAAATGTGAGACTTAGCAAATTGAAAACATTAAGTAATGGATATGAATTGATCACAAATACAAAATCAGATGTTTTTAAATAACTGTATTTAATACTTTGCATGTGGAATATATGAACTACATAAAACTAATTGATAGACCATAATAGAAGAAAAAAAAAAGTTGTAACATATAATAACCATCCTTTTCACAATGAGCAATTAAATACTGTCCAATTTTATACCTATCAACCTGAAATCAATACATCTTCTTATATTCCATCTTGTTAATTACAAAATAACGTCTGATTTGATTCATGAGCCAATCATGACTTAATTAAGTCCTATCTTGGAAATATAACCCATAAATATTTTAAGTGGGAGAGATGCAACATTTTTTAGGAGAAAATTCTAATGGACAAATGTTCAGAAAGTTAGGTGACATCCTTTATCAATTTACACTTTTTGAAATTTGACTATACATTTTTTAAAAACGTAGTTTTTACTTGACAAATGATACTGTACTTGTTGCATATAATGGGATTTGTCAGAAATTTGATTTATTTTAAAAGAAATGTTGCTCTACTATTAAATTATTTGGGGATCAATCCTGTTATATTCATCTCCTTTTTTTGATATCAGTGAAACATTTTTGGGGTTTGCTCATTTTCCTAAACACCTTTTACAATTAACATGCTCTATATAAAGCCATACATGAAAGCCTTCACCATGATTTTAAAAACTGAGGCAAAACTTAATCATATTAAGTGTAATTCTAAAATCTTTTTCAAAACATTTATTCATATTCATGAGGTATTGAGGACCCATTGGTATATAAACCAGCTGTTTCAAGTTTTCTAAAGTTAATTTTGAAACACTACTTTAAAATATTTAAATGTGGCTGTGCTAGCCTAGTGGTTATGGTTACAGATGATGTTGCTATCGATGAGTAATGGGTTTGAGTCCTGATGCCACTAAAAAAACCCATATAGCAGGGCTGAGGCATGTTTAACCTGATTGAGGTCCCAAGTCCTGTTGACATGATGTGAAAGTTAAGAGAGAAATGTGCTGGCTCTAGTATCGCCCTCATCACTTGATCAAGGCTGTAAAAAAAAAAAAAAACGAGGTCTGTTGCCAGTAGCCCTTGTGTTGCTTCTCAGTGTGATATTAATCAATAAACAATCATCAATCAAATTTAAAAATTAAATCCATTTTTTTTAAAAAAAAATTTAACTTTCATAAACTTACTGATTTAAGTTATAATCGACTACTGGACCAACTGTGAATTTGTGTCCCAAAAATAAATAAATTATAAACTCAACGAGATTGCATCTAAAAATACTTTAAAAAGTTTAAGAAGCACTATTGTAACATTTATTAATAAGCAATTAATGAAAGATTTGTAATATCCATAAATAATTACATTTTCATCCATGTAAACTGTGGGTAGCTATGTATTTATTCAAAATTCCTACACATGCTAGTAGTTAATTAAGGACATATAAATGATATACTAACACTCTTGCTTCCATTTTTTTATCACATAATGTATAATGTTTTTTTTACATAATGGGCATGTTCATATCGTTTCCAATGAGCAATCCAAACTAGTCCAGGTGACATCCAAATAAGGAGTATACTTTAAGTGTGTTTATAAGTATTGGTTGATGAATAAAATAACAAAATTTATTGCATAAAAATATTTAAGGGAATGGAGCTGAAATTAAAGACTTTGTACATTGGTAATGGGCAATACATATGCTCTAAAAAGTGTAGTTAGACATCATGAAATGTAACATTCTGATGCAAAATAAATGAAATATTTTTAAAAATTATTAGAAAATTCTTCAACAATTGTTTTCATTGGAAAAAGAGCAGTGAATAAATATCCAAAGAATGAATATATATATATATATATCCATGTTGATTATTAAACTTTTAGTGTCTAAAAAATTTTCATTGACAGAAAGAAAATTTTCATTGTCTTTGAAATATATTCTTGGTTGACCATAAATGCATTCATATCTTAAGAATCTTAATTTTTTGAAAAACTAAAATGTACCATGTTCATTACTGCATGTATTATAAAATACACAACATGATGAGGAAAACTCTTTATGAAAGTAATTTAGTCAAAAGGATAGATAAAAATATAGCAATAATGAATTAAGCAGAATATATTTTAATGTATATTACAGAAAAGGATTAGTTTACTCTTACAAAGAGAAGACACCCTAAACTCTATTTCATCCTTAAGATAAAAACTTTGCACCTAATTGCATTTTCCAACACTATTGCTAGTTCCATTCTTCCGGTCTTTTTTACCTATAGGTATTATTAATATGGCTATCACTTCCTTCACAAATCTCAGAATCACTTTCATTCATAATTTTATATATTTCACTCTCGGATAGGAATCTCGCTTTCTTAGCCATGGTTAATGAACTGCAACTGAATATAACCCCACTACATATCTTGAAACTTCTACAAAACACACCCATAAATATTTCACCCTTATCCTTGCAAATAATCAGATGGATGCACTTCTCCATATTCTCCGAACAAAAAGAGCTTCAAAATAAATAAGAACACTGGCGTGCCTTTAACTACCACGTGCACTTTTAAAAAGCTATGATTCTCAGTTTGTTTACACCAATAAATCTATCAAATATGTTTTAAAAAAAGTGCTGAACAGTAACTAATACCTTTATGTGAAGGTCAATTGTGTGTGGTGAGATTTGACTGATCTGAAAACCATTGCAATTTGGTGCCATCTACTAGCCTTTAAAAATTCAAATAAAAAGTTATGTTTCACAATTAAGCTATAATAATTGGAGCTCTTTGCATGGAAGTGATCCTGGGCTGGTAAACGTCAAATTGTTTCGTCGCGCATGCAAGACGTTGGTGGCAAAGGGGTTAAAAAAGAAATGTTACTTTAACCACAGAATATTTATCACTGATAAAGCTTCCAATCTTATTTCTAACTTTATTTTAATTTTGTATGTTGTAATAAAAATGAAAGCAATTAAAATGATTTGCTTTAGTTTATATCTTGCTATGTTGGCAGTGAATTATAGTGTTTTTATGTCATTGGAAAAGAAAGTTTTTAAATATTGACCAGAAGCAGTGAATACATAATGCAAGACTATGAAGTAAGGATAAAATATAAATATTATTTAAACTTTATCAAAAAATCTTTTTTTAAAATCATCAAGAATAATCAAATATAAATATTGTTTATTAAAGCTTACTGATCTTTCTTTAAATTTGTTCGATCTGTTTGCAAACAAAATGTTTTCAGCTGGTGTCTGTGGCTTTAATACCAATGGAGTTGCCCATCTTGGACTGAACTGCTTAAAATTATTGTTACGTAAAATATTGAATAAAAAGAAATTAAATAAGTTCTTATGTAACGATTGTATTTTTCTAAAAAAGTGCTGTTTAAAAATATATGTTTTTAAGTTTGATATTTTTCTAAACAATCATTTTGGAATTTGAAAGATTTCAGAATAGCTTAGTGGTACATTTTCCTTGAAATCAATCTCTCGAATATCCTATGCTTAAGTATTTCTAAACAATGTATCATTATTTAACATAATTTCTGTGCATATTTTATGGATATGTGTGTTGAATCTAATGAATTTATAATATAAATGATGAATAAATTAAAATAAACCATATTTCTCTGTATAAAAGTTAATATATATTTTATAGATTATTGAACGCAATGAAATCATGTTGGAAGAGACTAAAGATACTATTACAGTTCCAGCATCATTTATGTTCCGAATGTTTACTACACTAAATCATTTTAGATCAGGTAAGCTAAGGACAAAATAAATTAATGTATTTGTTCTGAGTGCATAATGAAATTTGATTTTTTAAGTAAATAATTTTGCATTTTTAAAATTTTGATGATTTAAGTAAATAATTTTGCATATTTAAAATTTTGATTTATATAGAAGAATTTTGAAGTTTCACTTTAAGTTATAGTACACATAATTCCATTTCTCTAATAAATCAAACACACATGCTCTTTATTCTTATATCAGTTGAATTTAAATTATCTGACAGTGAGAAAAATGTACTTATAACGAAAATTGTCACACACACATACATTAATTTATTTTCTGAATGTATTCATATGTCCAAAATTATCTACACTTACCCAAAAATGATATTCAATAAAATATCCAATCAATGTAATCCATTTTTGCAGGGAATTAGTGAAAGACTATGCTTAATTAGCATCATCTGATCAAATGTTTTTGAGAAATCAAGGCATTGTGTCATTTGACAGTGATTCGAGTACTTAGCACATAGTGAATATTTGAGTTAGTTTTTGCAATTTAATTTTTGATTTCAGTGTGTAAGGACTCGAAATGATTTGCTTTACACCGGTAGTATCATTTGGAAGAATCTGTGAAGTGAGGAATTATTGATTGTTTAGAAGCAGGGCAGACAATAAGGAAAACAGCAAGTTGTCTGAATATTTCAATAGTCTCTACTCTACAGGAACAATATCAGAACTCTGGAACTGTGGTAAGAAGGCTTGGGCAAGGTTTTTAATATATACCTGTGCCTCAGGATTGATAAGTGACATTAATTGCCTATTGTAATAATAAATATACTTCTCAGCAGTTAAGCTCAGAACTAATAATGCCATTGGAACTGTTATATCTCAGTAATACAGGAGGCTTAATGTAAAAAGCCTTTATACTAGAAAGTCAAGTATAGTCAAAGTTTCACTATCTTATCAACAAAAAATGTATGCTTTAATTGGTATAAAGAACATCAGAACTGGAGTGAACACCTATTGGACCCATATTCTCTTTATCGATGAGTTGAGTTTAGTGTATAATTGTAAAAGTTTTTACATCTAGTTTAAACTTCCTTTGAACCTCATGGAATGTGACCATAATGCTTGAATTGGTAGTGCAGGTGGGATGGTATGGGGAGGAATAATGATCGATTGACATACATTCGGATTCATTTTTTTTATTTATAGATGATAATGCTCATTCACATCCAGAAAATCTCTGATGAATTCCTTGAAAGTAAAGCCATTGAGTGAATAACCATGGCTAGCAAAATATTGTAATCTGAACCTGATTGAGAATTTATGGAAAAGCAGTTTCATGGACACATATAAATGCTTTGAAGACTGCTTTTCTGGAGAAGTGGAACAATTCCCCAACCTGTGTTTAACTATTTTATTGCTATCAGCAAATAACATTGTGATATGTGTGTACAAGGGTGATATCACATTCCATATTAAATCCATAGGCCTAATTTTTTTTTTTTCTGATTTATTCTTTTTCTTTTGAACTCTCTTTATCGCATATTTCCGTTTTTATTGATTCATGTTGTAATGTAATATCATATGCAGTATTCTTATTTTCTTTCATATTTATGTGCATCATTTCATGCAATTTCATTAAATATATTCTGAGAAATCTGTGATATCATGTATGTGAATAATTAAGGACACGAGAATACTTATAATAATATTTAGCTTTTCTCTTTACCTTTTTTATTGCTTACCTTGCAATTTCCACTGATGTATTTTATTGAGAAGTGTTTATAAAAATATACTCTTCAAATTTTTGTTTCCTTTGTGATAACATCTGAAATTGATTTTTCTAAGAATATAACTGTTATGATCTTCAATCCATATATTAAAAATTTCTACAAAAAAAAGTATGCATTGAAGAGATTTTGGGCTATAAATTAAGCAGTTAGGAAGTCTTAATTTTTTTTTATTTCACATAACAGCTTTGTACATTCAAAATGTTTGCTAAGTATTTATTAAAATGAGAGATAATGTTGATCTAAATTAATCGACTTTTATTTACTGAAAATTTTCGAAAAGGCAAATCTTCTACTAAGATGAAACCAATATTTAATGAACTGAAACTTACTGATAAAAATCAATATATTTTTAAGAAAAAGTATATATTGTAAATTATGCATGAAATTAAAAAAAAAATACAGTGGAATATTTTTAGGAGTAAATAAAAAATTCAAATGAATACTAAAAGGAGAAAAAAGGGCTTATATTTTCATTGAAGATATATTGTTTGGATGTATTAGTATTATCAATTTTGAAAGTGAGCTAGAGAGTTTGGAAAATTTATTTAATATCAACATCTTTTAATCTATCTCTCTTTATCATAAATTATAATGAAACTTCTTTTTAGGTCGTGCATCCAGATGGGGTCGTGCTGCACGAGAAATGCGTGCTGGAAATACAGATACAAGTCAACGATAATATATTTAAAATCTCTTAACTGAGTTTAAAGTGTGTGCATTTCTTGTTTTAAATTATTTTATTTAGCTTTCTCAGTATCAAGTTCTTAAAACCATATCCCCTCTGATGTAAAGATACTTTGTTATAATAGTTGTTGAGTGGAAAAGACTATGAAAAGTGTGGTGCATTTAACTATTTTTATGCCATGAATATTGTATATTATTTATCTATTTATAATAACAATCATTATAACAAATTCTAGCAACTTACAAAGATTGCATTAACAAGATATATTTTATCTGAGTATGAAGTTTTGTTTCTGCAGGGAAAAAAAATAATACCCTATTACAATTAGTTAATTATTAAAAGTCAGATACTATTCCATTGTATTTTTCTTTTTGAGAATACACTTTGAAACATCTTTAAAGATATTTATTTTAAAATAAAACTTTTTAAAAATATATTGGATCAGTAAGTAGTGACCAGATATATTTTTATTACTTCATACAAATTTTGTCATTTAGTTTCAAATAAATTTACCAGCTTTGCAGTGCATTTTTAAGGATGGTACTAAGCTGGTATTTTTTAAAAATGTTCATCTTGAAATTCTTTAGATATTACTAAAAGTATTTTCAATTATGTATTTTTATTGAGAAAGGAGAGTGCTTCCTAGTTTATCTTGAAACTTTTGTTTACTTTATGTTGTTGATGCTTATAAAATTTTAGTAAACTTATTCTATAGTTTGTGATATGTATTTTGTTGCTATTATTTAAATAAAGTATAAAAGTTTATTTGAATGTTTTATTTACAATCTTTCAAGAGTCATTCAAAAATCTTTTAAAACCAAACATCAGAAATTACAAAATTAAAAGTCAAATTATTCCATAAATTTCATTACAATGGATTTTGTTATTATTAACAGTTGGGCAATTTGTTCTTGAAAATTAGAATTATCACAGACATATTTTATTTTATCGTCTGAATTCTCTGTAAGTTGTTGAAACTTTATTTGAAAAAGTTCTCTGCATATTTTCTTTAAACTATCACATTCCATTTCAAGTTCTGAGTATTTGCATAATTTTGATTTCCACAATCTGTTTGGGAGAAAAATTCCATAAAATATATTTAAGCATATGAAAAATGTTAAATTAATAAATTCCAGATATATAGCCTTTTAATCTAAATGACCAAACAATAAGTACAATAAGAAAAAAACTAATAAATTTTTTTGACTAGCCAGCTTTGCCAACTAATACCTTGTAGTCTATAAAAATTATCTGGCTGATCTTGTTTAATACTCGGAATAAAAGGCATAAAATATTTTTAAACAACAAAGGAAAAAATTTGTTGCTTTTAAATGTATACATTTCACATGTTACTGATACATATTCATTTATATATTCATGCATTACAATAAGTATTTATGAAAGGACAATATGGCATGGCAAATTACCCAAGAAATGCAACATTGTTTTTCTTCAATATGTTACAATAAATAAATTCTGATAAATAATATTTCTCTGATTTCAAATTCAGTTCCAATATTAAAACTGAATATTCTACTAGAACTTTTTTCAGGGTTTAAACTACAACCTTTTCTGCATTACACTATACCTCTCTCCTTTGAAACCTATTAAAAATAAAAATCTCAAACTAACAGTTATGGAAAACCCTTTCAACTCACTCATAGTATAACAGGCAAACTCCTAATAAACAAGCCAGTGGACAAACTAAAGAGTTACTTTTCACAAAGGAGAGAAAGCCTATCCAATTGGCTCCAGGAGTAATTTTTCCCAGGCATCTCCCAAGAACCTTTTGAATTATATTGGAATATAATTATTTATAATTTAAAAGATTTTGAAATAATTTATCTAATTGTAAACGATTTCTTGAAGATTTTTGGTATCGAGGATTTGATCTAGTTGTGACATTGGGCTATTCGCGGTTTCTCTTCACTAACCTTGGGGACTTTCAATTGAGATTGATTGCTTTCACTAAACAACCTTTGCCCAACCAAAAATGAAACGGGATACATAAAGTTAGTATGTAAAGCAGTTAGGAATGAAGTGAAGCGGTTGAATTAAGAATTATATCAACTCCGTCGGAAGGAGTAGAGTATCAAAAAGGAGGATCTGAGAGAGACGCCGGAGGTGAAGCTGAAGCGTTAGATAAGAGAAAGGAGGAATTAAAGTCCATAGTAGAGGGTTCGAGTAAGGATTGTTGTAGAAAGATTTGATTTAGTGTTTTCAACAGTTGTTCCAGAATCTGAGTTGCAGTCGAGGAAGGACTATTGGTAAGAGTCTGTTATATTACTATTGGTGGGTTGAACTAAGGTATTAGAAAGCTTACCCTGGAGAGCGTAGCCATTTGTGTCATAGTAAATATATACTAATAAATTGTGAAAGTTGTTTTGGTAGTTTTGTAATTATTTGTGTTGTAGTATTTAATAATTGAATTTAGTGATGGCACAAGAGGACGCCCGGGTCGGGCGGGCGTCACATATGGACGCCCGGCCGATCAACTTGACCTTGTGGAATAAGTCACATCACAACAGAATATAGTGGATGAAAAGGGTATGTCATAATTTATCTATAGTAAAATACTTATTTATATGTATACTTTATTTAATTGTATGCACTTGGCCATTTGCTGAAGTACAAGTAATGTATTCCACATGTTTTAATTAAATTATCATTATCAATACAAAGCAAAGTGTATTATGAGATGTGGATATTAAATAATGAGACTGATGATGCTACAGAAGTATACATGTGCCAAACACCAGCAATCAACAGCTGTTTAATGTGAAGCCTTCGCTTTCGAATGCAGTGCCTCTCACTTCTGTAAACAAATTATTATAGCCTTAGCCTTCATTCACATTAGAGTTATATTTTTGTTTCACCAGAACAATGATAAGTGCAACAATAGAACAACAAATTGTTGTGAAATTTCACATGAAACTTATAATTTATTGAATGAATTTTATGACAATGAATGTTTATCATGTGCACTTATTTTTGAGTGGTGTTAGCGTTTTCAAGATGGCCAAGAGAGGTTAAGGATGATTCACAACCGGGTCACTCTTCCATGTCAAAAATGGATGACAATATCGAAAAATCGGTAGCCTGGTTCGATCTGAGCATCAGTTAAGTATTCATGCAATTCTGAGACTAGGAATTGACAAAGAATCTATAAGTCAATTATAATGCACACTTTTGCATAACAATTTTAAAATCAAAAAGTGTGTGCCAAAATGGTGTCTCAATTTCCCACATTTGAACAAGAAGAAGCTAGCAAAAAAAAAAAAAAAAAATTCTGATTCTTTGAATGCAATTGAAAATGATCCAAACTAATTGAAAAGGATTAATAATGTGATGAATCATGGTTTTTTACTTAAGATCCTGAAACAAAGTGCCAATCCATCCACTGGAAGAGTCCATCTTTACCAACAGCCAAAACTCGAACGAGCAAATCAAAATTCAAAGCAATGAGGATTTTTTTTCGATATTGGAATTGTGTACCTTCACTGGGTTCCTGAAGGGGTCAAATTATTAATCAACCTTACTACCTTCATGTTCTTGCTGAACTGTGTGAAAGAATAAGGGAAAAAATGACCCAAATTGTGTAAGGACAAGTCATTCCACATTATCTGTCAAAATGTTTCTAGGCCAGTCACAGCATCCGAGTGTTAGATCATCCACCTTACTTGTAGGATCTTGCACTAGGTGACTCCTATGTTTCTTAAGGTGAAATCTGTATTAAAAGGAACAAGATTTGAAACTATGAAAGATAAAATGACACACATCGTAAAGGAGCTGACAGAAGACTTGCGGCACTGTTTTGAACAATGGAAGATTCACATGGAGCGTTCTAGGGATAGAGGAGTGGTGTATATTGAAAGTGATTTGTAAATATGTATGAAATCCGATTGAAATGTTTTACGGTGTCAATCTCATTATTTAATAGCCACACCTTATATGTCTGAAAAAAGATATAAAATAACTCAACTCTCTGCCATAAATATGACTCTCCTCTCACTCTCTTATAAATATAAAGCTCTTTCGCTTCATATGAACATTTCTTTATTCTTTTAATCATTAAAAATCATTTGGCAGGTATTCAGTTCTCCAGATCATTTTGAAAAAGATATATTGCCAACAAGATAAATTTATTTTAATAGTTCATTTAACAACTTACTCTTCGGTGGAATTAACATAAGCATTATTTAAAATAAAATTAATGTTTTGTATTTAAAAAAAGTGAATTTGATACCTACCTGATGTTGCATTCTGTAATTAAAACTTTGAGAACAACTTTTAGATTCCAACTCAAACCATCACATGAACACACCATGTTCCTGCAATATTAATATTCTTTTGAAAGAATGTAAAATATATTATACAAAATTATTTAACACATTTAAAACACATACATGTATGACAAATTATTTTTTTTAAAAAAAAAATAGCTGTAAGATTAGCTAAATCTTATTTTTTACATATATGAAATGATCATATTTTTAAAGATTAATGCAGAGCAATAACAAGCAGAAATTTTTAATGCTTCTGAAGGAATAATATATTAGAATATACAACACAATTTTACCATATTTTTTATATATTCTAATTAATTTACTTTGAACATATTCTTATTAATTAACCCCCTCCCATTTATAATGAAGCAAAACTATTTTTTCTTACTTTAAAAAATATGTATGTATCTTTGGAACATATGTAATTATTAATTATCATGACACTGTGCCCAATTATTTAGAATTTTAATTTCAAGAAAAGTTGGAAAAATAAAAGACAATTTTCTGAGAAAAATATTTGTTGTATGACAATATAAGGTTTTCAGGATATTTTGACATTCCTTCTTATTTTGACATAATTCAATCGCATTTTATTTCTCTTTGTACTTTATGAAAGATCTGAACAGAAAAAGTTATCTAAGTTTTGATGAAAAAATACCTGGATTTCTATTGTAAAAACATTCATATAATTTAAAGGCAAATTTACATGCAATTTTATAACAGAAAAGAACACACACATATACCGTATATTCCAGTGTATAATGCACACTTTAAATACAAAAAATATTGAAATTTTAAAGTCTGTTAGTTTTATATTGTATTGCATGCAAAGCATAAAAATAAGGAAAAGATGAGCATTAAAAATTAGAATGCTACTTAAATCTGCATGCTATTTATTTAGAAATGACATACCTTATGAACTTCAAAATTTTCATTTCCGAATAACGTGAAGTTCATCATATTCGTCTTCTGCTAATTATATCTTTCCAGCACATCATGTTTCATCTTACTCTAATCCATAGATAAAAAAATTATCATAGGTTTTTAGATATACTACATTTTTTAAATGACTTTTGAATTATATGTCAGATTTAATTTCATTCTATGCTTTTGAAATCAACTCAGACTATTTTAAGACTGCCGTGATGTATTTGGCCTCCTTTTGTAAATATTTTTTCACCTTCTAACATCCATATTCCACTGTTGTCCACCACGATGCTTTTGCCTAACATTTCTTATCCACAATTTTAAATCGTTTTCATTCCAACCATTCTTTCTCATGAACAATAACACAATTTGGCATCGCCTTTCTTTAAAAATAACCAGGGGAGTAGAATTATGTACTATCCACTAAGCAAGAAAGCACTATGTTGAAGTTAGATTTTTCGTGAACTGTTTTTTTTTATAAGAGCCATTTTTGCTGCTTTTACATCACATTATTTTAGACTAGAAATTTAATTATTGAGAGTTAATTTTTATTCCAATCACATAAAGAGCTTTCACCAATACCAAACATTCTTGCAGCAGCACAATTTCTGTTTTCTTTTGTAAATTGAATGAGCTTGCCTTTGAAACCAGCTCTGTGTTTGTTACGTTTGGCAGGACATGTATTTACTACTACAAGGAATACTTGATCAACTGTGACTACAAGGTTCACTTCAAAATCTAGGCTGGAAATGACTGGATAACTGACTCCTGTAAATTAACAAATTCATTTGGGTCAGAAGTGTTTGTTCTTAACCTGAATTGTGTCCCCTTTATCTCGAAAATCTAGAATAACTTTTTTGTGCATAGATAAGGGAATCCTACATGTACATTTCAGGTTTCTTCCTAAAGAAAAGGGTGCACATTATGCGGGGAATATATCTAAAAATTTAAAAAAATGTAGCTTGAAATTTTAAGTGTGTTATATGCCAGAATATACGGTATATAGTTATAAAATTGTAGATTATGAATTGAATGACTTGCTTGATAAGATAATTTTCTAATATATATATATATAATTAAGAGATCAAAGCATTATCAATTCAAATAAAACAAATTATATTAAAGATATTTAGATTAAAAATTAATTGTAAATCATAAATTGACAACTTACTTGATAAGATTATTTTCTAAAATAAACTTCAATTTAGAGTCGAGAGACTGAGAGGGTAATTGACATTGTTTGTAAGCCAGCAGAATATCATCTGTAATAGTAGTAATCAATCATAGTTTTTGAAAATAGTAGCATAAATCTTAATTACACTTGGAAGCATAATTTTTAAAAATCTCATTTGAACTCTAGAAATCAGGATTTTTTTTTTAAACATTTATTATAATTTTTCAGATATTTTTTCAACTTAATATATTTTGTAATTAGTAAAATATATTTTGAAAATGAAACTATTATAATTTTAATAAGTTAACTTGATTTAGTTTTTTTTTTTAAAATCTAAAATATGTTTTATTTATCTGTATTTTAAATTTGCTTATATTTTTTTCACAACTCTAGTATTTTATATTCACTAATGGTTAAAGAAGTTATTTAAAAACAATTGAAAATTTTCCATGATTAAACTACACAGAATTAATGAAATACAATTTTTACTTACCTACAGAAAATAATATGCTATCATTGTAATTATTAGGTGTCACAAAACCATATTCCAGGAAAAGTGTATAATTGTCATGGGAACCATAATTTATGAAAACTTGAGAATTTTTTTCGAAGCCGCATAAACTTATAATTTCATATTGTTTACTCTCCTGATTAAAACCTGCTTGGACCTAAAATAAATTTTATGAAAATAGCTATGGGAGAAATTTATTATAAAATATATTATACATATAATTTTTGAAAATGAAATCACATAAGATTTTTATATAATTATTTTTGTTAGCCAGTTAAGACATTAGCAAAATATAATACACTATTCACTGAATGATTTTTATACTTTGTTTTATCGAATTTGAATTCAAAGGTAAAAGCTTTGATTTTCAAAAAAATTTCCCAAAAATTAATTTTTAAAAAATATATCCTTAATTGCCATAAAATTTCATTTGTAGAATATATGGATTTAATTACACAAAAATGGTAATCTAAAAATTTAAGTTATGTTAGAAACATTGAATTTAACTCATTTCTCCTCCATTCAGATTATTAAAAATAGAGAATGAATGAAATGATCCAGTTTTATGATTTTAATCCAGAAAATAAGTTTCTACCTTCACATGTAATAAGCATTTACTAAAGAACAGGATCTGATTGTAAAAATATATAAAGTGTTTGAATACTTCAATTCAAAAGTTGCATACTTAAATTAATATGAAGACCAATAATTATTTAATTTTGTTAATTGAATTTTTTATCTACGAGGATCCAGAACTAAAGTTCTAGTACGTACCTCCCTGAAGTTCAGTTTGGCTATAAAATTGAATAAATGTAAGTAGTAATAACAAAGTCTATACACAATTCATTTAAAAATGAAGACTACTATTTACCTGAACATCAATATTATGATTTAATAAATCCAAGAATGGTGCCAAAGCAAGATGAAACAAACAGGATTTTCCAATACAATTTTCTTTAAAACAGTCAATAAAAATACATCTCGTATTAACAGCACACCAAGCCCATTTATATACATCAAAATTAACATTTCCTTTGGTAAATGGAAATAACTGTTCTAAATGATAAAAAAATAATTTTAAATGGACATATGATTCTTTAATTGCTTCTATTTGCTTCAAAGCTCGTTCTTGAATAAAAGATGGGATTGTAGACAAGCATTGCGATCCATAAAATGCTGGAATATCATAGGCCAGAGGTAATGTCTTGATATAATGGTACCATTCAGATGCTTCTCCTTTAGCCTTCTCAAACATTAAAAATACACTTAGAATTTGATGACCTGATGCTCCAGAACAATACCTGAAAAATTTCAAAGGCATTGATTTGGAATAAGATTAACAAACATTCATTGCAAGTAAATACTTAGAAAATAATTCCTAACATTTGCTTTCTGAATGTCTAGCAAGATAAATACATTTATAGCTATTAAGCATTAAAACATAAATATTTTTTTTAAATTCAGAATTAAATACTCAAATTTCATGTGTATGTATATAAATATCTTTACAAGACAAAGGACAACCTTTTTGTTTCGATTGTCAGTTATTTTTAACAGTTTAAAAATAATCAAAGCATTTGAGATAAATTTCATAATTTGAAAACATTATGATTTTTAATGTAAAAATATATCATAACACTGAAAACATATATAATTTAAACATACAAAACATATCACTTTGAACCTCATGAATGCAAAAAATTTAAAATTATTAAATTATAAAATCATATACGAGTTCTGCAATAATATGATTTTAAATACTAGCAATTTAATTTATTTTCAATTACATGTGTTTAAAAAATATATCTTAACAAACATTATAATATAATTAATATAACTTTAATTATATAATAACTAATATAACTTAACAAATTTATCTTAATGGATAATGGGGGAAGGGAAGTATCATTTTCTGCTCTTTGTAAGCGGAATTGCCATGTTTAGAATAAATCAGATGTTTTAAGCATTTAGGAAATATGTGATCAATATTAGAAAAATACTAATCATACTTAAAAACTTACTTTTTAATACATTCTCCAAATTCTGATTTCAAAATAACTTTTGCAGTGATAAGTAATTTTTCGGGTATGCACAAAATTGTATCTCCAGAATATATTTTTTCTTTAGTCATCAAACCTCTACCTGTATCTGTAAGATAAAATATTTGTAATTTTTTAAAAAGAAATTGCAGGATGTTATAAAAATAAGTACAGTAATGAGCAATATGATAGACAAATTTTTTAAAAAAAGCACCATAAATCAATGGAAAGGGTTGTCTGTTGATAATGATTTTTAGCACAGATGGTTAGAAACGTGTTGCAAATGCTAAAAGGAATCACTTATTAAATTGCAACAGATGCTTATCTGCAATTAAATAAAAAAAGATAAAAGAATAATAATAATTGTTATTCTCATAGATTTTGTTCTAATATAAGTTCATTTCTTTATAATAATTTACATTTTCTTCCCTGTTATGGCTTTACGGAATTTCAAAATTCAATTTCTAAAGTTTTCAAGCTATTTAAAGATATTTTAAATACTTATTTATTAAATTATGAAATTTTAGGATTAAAAAATATCAATAATACCTGTACTGTAACCAATACTATAACTCTCGACACAGCATTGAAAATATAGAGCATTTTTTCCATTTTAATTTTAGCATAAAGAAACTACGGATTTCTTTCTTGGTATAATTGCAAAAAAAGATATTTTATTGATGACATATATACACAGAATCTTATTCTAAACATACCATGAAAATCGCAACTTAAAGAGATAAACAGATTCATAGGCAGAAAGAGAAGAGTATAAAAAAATGGATAATGAAAGACATGATATTATGCCCTTAAAAGTGGTTGCTTAATGAGAATTATTGCAGAATAAAAAACTGTTAGATTCTCTGAATAAAAAATCATTTTCAAATTAAGTAATATTAAAAGTTAGAGCTGTATCCTCTAAAATAAAAATTACATTCTTGTTCAATGTATAATATTTATATATAATTTTCTTAATTTTAGTTTTTATGCTGATCTTTTACACTAAAATTATTTGAAATACCATTTGATTTGGAAATTTTAACTTTTCTTTTTCAATTCATAATTATTTTTGAATTTTGACTCAAATGTAATCTGAACTTTTCAATGTCATGCCTATTTTCCTTTCAAGAATGAAATATATGAATGGCTATAATGAAGATTATACCACAACAACAACAACAAAAAAAAAAAAGATTATGATTTCATATTAATTTTTCACACTTAAGCTAATTTTAATCAGGGTTAGATATTCTTAAATTGTTTCTCTCCTTGAATTTGATTAAGAACAATTCTTTGTAGATATAGTAAAAAATGTTTTGCAAGAAAGTGGAATCAATTGTAAAATAATTAACATAATAAACATGGCAGAAAAATGTAAGCTTCTTTTTTCCCATTTAAATATGTAAATTACCATTCATAAAATATAATTAATAATCTGGGAAAAAATAATGTGCAAATACATTTATGTTTAGGAAAAGTCAAGTAAAATTTTCTATCAATAAAACTACTGCTTTCAGGTAGTTCTGCATTATAACACCTTCAGAGAAATTCAAAGCAGTCTTGGTGAAGAAAAAAGAAAGAGACTGGCTTAGTAATATTTTCTGAACAAGAATTATTTGTAAAAAATAGATGTAATAAACAAATGTACATATTCTTAAAAGAATGCTCATACAATTAAATGAGTAAATCGCAAAATATTACAAAAATGAAAAAAAAAAAAAAATGCATTGTTAAAGAGTTTTCTGCATTTTTTATAACATTTATCATAAGAAATTTACAAAAACACCTAAAAATTAAAATACATTAATTTAAAAATGTACTTTAAAGAGACATGATTAATGTGTAGCTTTTGTGTCATTTGGAGGAATAATTATACATTTTTCATACTGTCATTCAATAGTATAATGCAATTTTCTTTTTTTAGATTCATTTTATAATTAATAAAATTTATTTCATTAGATTATTTGAAAAATAATATTTGTGATAAAATCAATGGGTCATAAAAACTAATTGGTTTCGATAGAATCGCTTGACAACATTGTGTATCTATTTTTAAAATACTATTAAAAACATTTATTTTCATACAATCACTTCCTAATATTTATTTTCACAGTATCTATTAATGATGTAAATTAATTTGTCTTTAATGAATAATAATAATAATAAAAAAAAAAAAACTATCTTCATGACATAGATTGTTCGAGAGAATAATGGAAATCATTCTTATTGAATCCTTTACTAACATATCCTGAAGACAAAAATATTTATCTCACTGTAATTTGAAGAATGAAAAGAAAATGCAAATATACTTCAAATAAATTTGTACTCATATTACTCTATCACGTATAGCTCATATTACTACACACTTCATATTAATTTGCTATTTACATGACATTTCATAAAATTGTAAAAAAAAAAAAAGAAAAGAAAAGTCTAGGCTTTAATATAAAGACATGGATAAATCTGATACCTTCTTTCAAATATTTGTAATATGGTTGATTATAAGTTTTACCAAAATTTCTTTGACAAGCACACATACCCACTTTATTTCTTGTCAGTAAGATCATGCATTACAGTGTTGTGTTCATAATGACAAATACAAGTTATATAGCTGCAATATATTACATAATTTATGAAAATAATAAATTCAAAACCAAATTAATTGTTAATGAAAATTAAGACAAATTAAGTTTAATCAAGCAAATTCAGAGACATAGCTTCTTTTGTAGGATATCTGGTAAAGAAATTCAGCCCATTAAAATATAATGAATATCTAGAATAGGAAAAGATAAACATTACGAAAATTCTGCAATATTTTAAAAACAAGGTGTTTTTGTAACTATTAAATTTATTTAATTTGTGATGAAACAACACGAAAGAATAAGTATGATAATCATTAAGAACCCTCAAATATTTATTGTGGAATTTTTAATAATAAAACAATAATTTTAGATTATGTGTACCTTCTTTATTTTATACACATTAGCCAGGTTTAACCTATAAAAGATCTACATTGTATTTAGTTTTACACAATCCAATATTTGTTTCTGATAAAACTTTTCATACAGTCATTTCATAAATGGGTACTGTATTTAATCATCACTGGTATATATATACTATAAATTCAGTTTGGCAAACACAGACGCTTTTTCAACTTAATAGTTCAATTTCAGAAAAATACCTTGAAAATACTTAGGTTTCAATTTTTTTGAAGGTTTATAGCCATTTTCTCCCATCCATTTACACAAAAAATTATAATTTCCATCAATTGCTTGATTAATATCCGAATTTATTGTAATTCTTAATTTCTTTTTCATCCTTTTACGGAATGTTCTTCCAAGAAGTTTTCTCATATTTCTAACCTTAAATGATAGTATTTAGATAATATGTATATCATAAATTTTGTTGCTTGAAATTTTGGTGTCACACTAAAATATATTTTGTTTCAACTTTCTTGGTTAGGTTAACAGAAATGTGGAGCAACAAGGTACCCATATTCATTATCCCTTCCATTTTTTGACTGCACTCCTTCAATTAATTTCTCACAAGAAATGTTGATTGATTGGTTTTATGGGACATAAAACTACAGAATCTAATATCCCCAAGCCCATGTTTTTTAAGCAATTTGTTTTTGATTGATTGATTGCTTGAATGAAGGAGGGATGTAGGGCAACAAGGGCCATTATCCCTATCTGGAAAAAAAGTTTCAAATTAATAAATATCAAAAAATTTCATTTTCTGTAAAAAAACTCTAAAGTTCTTCTTATTAAATGTCGCTTTCTGTAAAAGATCTCTGAAAGTGATAATGCAGCAGGAATCTATTTGAAGAAAGTTCCAGAGTTCGTTTCTATGGGAAGTATAATTTGCGCAATTTAAGAGAATGTGATCCAGATCATTAATCCTACTACAGGTAGAACACAGAGCATTATCCTGCAAATTAAATTTATTTAAAAGACCAGGAGTAATTATCATTTTGCTGAGACATCGGATTCCTAGAATTTCCTCTCTTCTGTTATTTGTCCAATTAGAGATAGTATCAATGGTAGGAATGTTCCCCAAAATTTCAAAGTATTTGCTGCAGTAAAAATTTCCTTTAGTTTTTTCTAGTCTGTTATGGTAATTGTATGCATGGATGTCTTCTGAAGCTATCCAGTCGATATTTACGTCAGATTCCGTTACAGATCTTGCGATTTTGTCAGCTTGTTCATTCCAATAAATATTTGAGTGACTCGGAATCCAAAGAAATACCAACTGCATATTATAATGAGAAAGAATAAGAATCTTATTGACCAATCTATGAATCACCTTAGGGGATTTGATAGAGAAATTTTGTAATGCATATAAAACTGAATAGCTATCGGATAGAATGAGCAATTTATTATGCATTTCTGTAAGTTCATCCAGAGCTTGACAAATCGCTAGCGCTTCAGCCGTGAAGATGGAGTTGATTGGATTAATTTTATAAGAAAATAGTTCGTGTTACACCTGCTATGGAAGTAATGCTTGGGTTTTTAGATGCATCTGTAGCAATTATGAAAAAATCTTGGAATCTGTGTTCTAGTAATTCATTAAAGGAGCTATTAATTATAGGGATTGGCAGATTTTTTATTTGAAAGCAGAATTCATTCGTATAAATTGAACAAGGAATATCAGTGAAATGGGTAAGATTAGAGATTGAGATTATCTTTTCCCTATCGGTATTCAAATTTCTAAGAATATGATCAACACATTTCTTGTCATCTTCCATTATTGCCATATTTATTGAACCCTGGTTATTCAGATGCATAGGGGATTATTTCCCATTAGATATTTGAACATTAAAAACTTTTTGCGCCAGCCATCTAATTTTTTCAGAGAGCAATTCTTGTCCAGCCAATTTCAAAAGAACGATATTAAGG